>JABCKM010000014.1:5469-56904 GCA_018221805.1 Rugosomyces carneus
AAACTACATGACGATTGTACACTCATAGAGTAATAGTAAACTTCATAGCTTCTCCACTTACGTGTTGCTTGCGTCCGCATCTTCAACTCGTCCAAGGCACCGTGCCAACATAGTCTTTGCGTTTGCTTCTTGCTCTTCAGCATCCAAATCCCACGAAAGAAAGCGCCGGCAAACCCCTTCAGCATCTTCCAGGTCGAGACGTTCTTTCTCCGTCATGTCTTCATCAGACAAACGCCCGAGTTCATGCGTAGAGACGAGATGACTACGCCAGTCGGTGAGAGATACAGGAACGAGATGCTGAGCTAATATAAAGCGTCATAACTTACCTGACATGTTGAGCACGTTGTACCAATCGTGATGGAATACCATACATTTCTGCACATTTAGCGGCGTGCGATTCTTGTGAAAGACCTTCCGCCACCCTACCAATTATCTATGCAGTTGCCGAGGTGTATACTTGACAACAAACATACCTGTAAAGATAAGTCATCTTTTTTCCGGCTACAGTTGACCTTACGCCGGCATCATCCGCCATTTCTGCGTCAGTAGTTTCCAAGTCGGAAGCAAGCGATCCATCATTAACTGTAAACATGACCTTCATATGGAGAAATGTGATTGGGACAACACGCGGGTCTAATAAATCGGCGCGAAAAAGATCATGAAAGTGTGTGGCAGCGAGGACTTTTGGGCACTCAGCCCCGCGAGCGAGAAGATGTCTGATGACACCACAAAACAAGCCCGCGCCATCTGTAATGTGATTAGCGGCTAGTTGCTAGAAGTGCCTTGGCAGAGGCAGACCGGTCGCTAGAGTGCCCTTGCCAAATTCGTCGAGGATGATGAGAGATCGTGATGTACAGTTGCGTAGGGCTAAAGATACTTGGTTGAGGTCGATCATAAAGGCAGATTGAACCTGTCGTGCTTTAGGACTTGGTCTGAGGCAGATCAATACAGACATACCCTTGAAACGGATTCCCTAGTCGTGATCCGAGTGAATACTAAATAGTGAAAAGTTAGAGTCGAAAATTGTGCAGCGAGAGAAAACGGACTGACTTTTATCAACGATGCCTAAAACAGCGGACTCGGCAGGAAGTGTCGTACTCAAGCCCTCAAATTTAGCAAGACGTGTATCATTGGCTACAAACGTGTCAACAATTTGCTCATGCAATGGGTGCCTAGAAGCGTAGTTTATCGGGGTCCGTGACATGATTGTGGATTAAATTCCGCACCTTCCCTGGTGTATGATAATAACGTCGTCATCCACCATCTGTGGGCGCCTGTAGCCATTTTTTTGCGAGACCTCAGCAAATGATAAAAGGCAGTCCAATTCGGCGCAAACATAGCACGCTTGCACAATGGCTTTCTCAAAGACGAGTATCTCGTCGAGGAGACATTGGACTATTTCAATCTCGCGGTCGACGATCAAAGAGTGCAGGTCGCCGATATGAACATCCATGTCTTCAAAAAGCTAAGCGAGCAATTATAACATGTGAAGAATAAGGAACACATGCCGTGCATTTCTTGAGATTTGAAGTACACGTGTGCACTGAGGATTGTCAGTGCCAGCATATTCCAGCAATAACGGCTGATTCATACTTCGAGGAAAACTGGAGAAACATGGGCGTCAACTACATGACCGGAACTTGGCATAAGTCGACTAGGTTATTTCACCTGAAAGGTCCACCCATCTATAGCTTCGATTTCTGTTCCCGTCTGCCATTGATCCAGCATGGGTACACAGATAAGGAACCCTAGAATGATGCTCAACGGTTGATTGTATATATTATGCGTAGTTGCAGGTTCACCGAGTTGAGGAAAATAAACGACATTAAGTGTAGAAGCATAGTCATAGGGGACCTGTTCACAGATCTGTTTTGCAACTTTAGACTGAACAGGCACGATCAGCAGTTTTAGAACCTCCAGTCAATAGATAAAATCGCACTAGGACAGAGTCTATGCCATAATAAACATGCTTTCTATTGTCGAGCTCTTCGTCTACATGGGACCGGATGCACACTCGAGCCACATTCATCGATTCTTCCCAATCAATCTGGGAGAAAAAAGCACTTGAGCTTTAGGTAGACGGCAATAGACAATAGTATGAACTGACGGTTTCACTAATTTTCCTCCCAATCTCTTTGAAGTTTGCTATATCCAGGGCAGAAAGAAGCTAAAGGGGGTTTACGAGACAGCTTATTGTCCGGACTAGCCTCCTACCTTTTCTACAATGGCGACTTCTGCTGCCTGGTGTAGCTCAGCGACGCTTTCTCGAAGCATCGCAGAGTGAAAAGTAAACTTGCAAGACGTGAGCTAGCTGTTCAACTTCAATAGAGGGAAACTACCTTGACGAGACTTTGCCAATCCGTCACTCTAGCATTTCCACTCCTCAAAGTATTTAGGATACGAGGTACGTTTTTTATCCCTTTCAGGTGGTTGTGCATTGTTGAAGCGGTAACGATATTTTCCGAGTATAGAAAACACTCAACAGCGTCATGCCGTTCTTTGAGGACAGGTAGTGAAAGAGATGGTCGAAGAAGCCAAGTTCGAAGCAGGGATCTTCCGAGGCTACTCTTTGTCCCATTCAACGCACCTAAGAGAACGTGAAGAGTTTATCATGGGCTCTCAGACCAGACTTACCAAAAAGTGATAGACCTTCTTTAGTTTTGTCGGAATATACTGAGGCGTGATTTTCCTTACAAAACACCTGTAGCGAGCTGAAATCGAAGTAAGTAAATGGATGATCTACATTGGACCACAGACTATAAGGCTTCCGAGTTTATATGCATAATCTTATCACTGGGGTGCTTATTAAGGATATGCGTATACTCATTGACTGAGGCATGACTTACAAGGAAAGAACCTCAATATCGCGAACATCTAGGCCGGTGACCCCTGAATCGTCGAGATCGCCTACCGCGCGTTGGCGGGAAATATGGTCAAGTAGTGCCCCGATAGAGGCCATCTGTACAATTATTGACATTCGTGGTTTCGCGCTGGACCTCAAAACAACTTACACACAGAGGAGAAGACTCTAAGGAAGCAAAGTTACAGGATCGGATAGAGGCGTTCCATCGTTTGGTGGTGGGATCTCCACTGTCTCGACGGTGCGTCTGCATGAAATCGTAGGCGGTTTCTCCTAAACCTGATGGCGCATGTGCCATGTTCTGTTCATTATCCCATTCTGGCAGGTCCAACAGTATCCGAAGGGAGAGCAAGCGATCACGTCCTTTAGACGGGGCAAAGTCCTTGTGAGGCCTTATTTGAAAAACACCACCAACATTTTCCACTGTCAGGGAGGTCAGTATATGCGTGCTTTTAGGTGAATGAGCCCAACTATGCTCTCGGAGAGTATCCATGAAACTATCGTCCGCTCGGGAACTTGTTAAAGCAATATCTGGATTTGACTGCTCGAGAACTACCAGAAAATTAAGGATATATAGTACTAATGAGGAAGAAAACCTTAACGCATTGTCGTAAGGTCGTAGTGCGGCGACTCTTCCGTGTCTTCCAGAACGTAGAGGATAGACTTGTGGGTTTCGTAATACGCACATCCCACACGACCCCTAGAGCGAGGTTGGTGGAGCTTGGAAAAAGAGGTTAACGAGGACACTGACTGTTTGCACCATGCGGCGAGGCATGTCTATGGCACAGCTCAGCTGGAAGTCATCTTCATCTTTTTTCGAGTGTCTAGGTACCTTATCAACGATTGGTTCTTCGTCATCTGAACCTGTCACTTCGGTCGTTCGCGAGGATTGCTCCCATCTCACTTTCTTTCTCGATGGAGATTGAAGTTCGAGATCTGACTGGTCGCTATAACGCTCGTGTCGTTCACGAGACACCTTGGTGGGCATTTAAAAAAAAAAATCTCAACCGAAGGTTGCGCTTGTGGTAGCGTTGAACTTAATCACCGTCACTCGTAAGCTGTCGCGTCGAGGTCACGAGGACAATGGCAAAACGCATGTGATACGTTAAATTGCATCGAGTCGTAATTACTTCCCTAAGTTACCTTACCTTCAGAAGGTCCTTGGCAGCATCGCCCGCAACTATCATACAATCAATATCCATTTAAACAGCATTGACGTGGTTCATACCATTTAGAAGCAAGCTCTGAGAGTCCAGCATAACCCTGTTCCCTGACGTTGCTAAAAGGTTGGCAATATCACGGGCAGCTTCCAATCTCCGAAGCTCTAGGAAACCCTTATTTTTACGCATTGACTCTCCAATAAGCTCAGCACTCTTCGCTTCACCTTCTGCGCGAATAATGATTGACTAATGAATATTTGTGTCAAAGTTAGACAATCATGCGATGTTGGCGTGAACACAAACTTGTTTTTCTTGAATTGCCTGGTCTACGAGGAAAGCGGCACGCAAAGCTGTTTGTTGGGCAACCTGGAAGATGAGAAGATTATAGATGATATATGATATGATATTTTATTGAATGCACACCTGCTTGGCCTCTACAGCATGTGTGAACTCGGGAGAGAAGGCGACATGCGTGATAGAGACATCATCTAGCACAAGATTGAATTTTATGGCACGTTCAGTCAAGCCCTCTCGGACTAGACGCGAGACCTTGTAGCATATGTCAATAGGACGGGTATAGCAAGCTGAGGAAAGTTACACACATGCTCTCGTTGTGTGATAAGCTGACTTGCGTTGAACTGGGCAACAACGCTTTTGAGGACCTCGTTGACAATGGAAGGGAGCACTCTCTCGTCGTAGTCCTTACCCAGTTCGCGGAAGATTGTTGGTAGAGCCTCGATTGAAGGACGTGAAAGTACTCGACAGGTAATGTTTACCATTTGGAGGTCTAGAATGATATTATAGAAAGTTGTAAGGTTTTCAAAGGAGCTGTTTACCTTTGGTCCCGGTCAAACTAGCAACGTTACGAGGCTTTGCACGAATGTCAAAAACGATGGGTGTTTCAAACCAGGGAATCTAGTGCGCTGTCAGACCAGTTATTATTCGACGAGTATCACCATTCATAAACTCGCGTTTATATGTGTTCCTTCGTTGTATATTTCCTGGGTAACGCCATTTATCCTCGTATATTTGATGGCACGATGACCCCCGTCAACTTGAGTTTATGGAATGAATTCGAAACTCAAAGGATTAAGCGTTCCACTCGTACCATTGAATAAACTGGCATTCAAGGCAAAACCACCAGCAGCGAGAGTGATAAGGAGGCCGCTACCCGCAAATAAACCTTTTGGTGACGAGCCTCCCCTTCCAGTTCTCAACTGATTTGCTAAACGCCTGAAGGCTTCCTGCCCGTTCATATTAGCAAGAGGTTATAGTCGGAGAATAGAAAGTCACCAAACAAACACAACTCCGGGGTCCCCGACCGGCGTCAACCCCGGCCACGATCGTCACCGACACCGACACTTGGGCCGATTAATAAAGATGCAAGATTTGCATGACAGCCTCAGCAACGTAGTGAGTCTCTGTCGTGATGTAGACTTTGCAAAATACTCATACCCACTAGCTCGGCTGGATATCGATCGCTTGTTGGTGAGTGAAGTTGCACTCTTCCTCTCTCACATGGGGCAACCTTTCACTTAGGGTGGTTGTCTATACCCCACAAATTTACGAAAACTATGCCCTCCAGTCAGGCGAGGGCCTCAGCGTTCTTTTCGTCATTGTCTGGCTTCTCGGAGACTTATTTAACCTGGTGGGATCTGTTCTAGGGCGGCTTATCCCAACCGTTTCCATCTTGGCGTCTTATGTGAGTAGTCCACATCGTGTGTTGACTTGGGTTACCATCGACGTATAGTACACCACATGCGATATGATTTTGCTCAGCCAGATTTACTATTATCGATGGAAAAGATATAGACGCCCACTCGATCCGTTGGAAAGACTCCCTCTTTTACATGAAACTTACCACGAACCCATCGGAAAGAAGCTTCTTTTGCGATACACTGGTGCGCTTGTTTTTGTGGTCGCTGTAGGATCTCTTGTCTGGTGGTTTGACGGTTCCACGGAGTCAAGGGAACCAACCCCGCCACAAAAACTCCACTGGGAAGTGCTGGTTTTGGGCTGGACCAGTGCTGTATTCTACGTGAGTTTTATAACTCCCTTGCGATCTCAAGCATTGTCATCAAGTTGTTTTAAGCTATCATCTCGACTACCCCAAATCTGTCAGTATCGCTGTTGTGTCTTGCTGAGTTCCTTAATGCTGATGACCTTTTAGATAAAAACTTCAAGACGAGATGTGAGGGCTTATCGCCAGCTCTATTTTTCTTCGCAATTTTTGGGAACTTAACTTTTGCGCTTTCGATATGCGCTAAGAGCTTTGATCGTAATTACCTGATCAAGAATGCGGGATGGTTAGCAGGTATGCTATAAAACCACGTGTTGACTCAAGTCCGCTTTTTACGGTGATATTTTAGGGAGTGCCCTTACAGTTTTCATGGATGCGTTTGTGAGTACTAGCGTTGTTCGCTGACTCCACCTGTCAATTTAATACCATTTGAACAGGTTCTATGTCAAATATTTTACTATCGCGCAACAGATACATTGTCCCAATGATTTGAAGATTGGCATTTGGCATCTACAAAGTAACAGCAACCCATAGACACTGTCATGCATTCCAGTTAGCCCAGCTATGACCTGTGTAACATCAAAGTAGAGTACAAGTGACGGGCTGATTCGCCAAATGGGAACGCTTATCGGTTATTTGCGATAGTTAATAGGGTATAGCCGACCCGAGCAGGCGGCTTGGCTTACGAATTCGAACGCCGAACAGACAAAAACAATCATGAACTTTGCAAACACCTCGCCTCGTTTTCCCCCTCGTGTTACAGATGCTCATTATTTTATCCCACGTTGCAGGTCACCCATCAGTTGTTTCTGGAACTATAGCCCCGCTGCAGCTCAAGTTTTGGCATGCTTTCGGCCTCGTGCAGGAGTTGTAACACAAGGATGCAACTTTGGACAGGAACATCTTTATCAATACGCGGTCTCTCAGGCCCTTATAAGCCCCCCAAAATGTTCCATTCTCCGTCGCCACGAATTTGTTTATCCTCTTGTAGTGCAAATTGCTCGCTGCCACAAAAGTAGGTTCCGGCCAAGCTCCAGTCAGAAGTGTAACTGTAAAGAGGTGTGGCACTCGGCTTTGGGCACAACAAGCTAGCGTATTGGTGAGGGTGGGCTTACTTCAAATCAACTTTCATAGCGCAACACTCTCCTTCATGTCAATCTTCCCACTTTGCCCGCCTACGAATGCATTCTTATCAAGTGAGCGGAGAGTTTCGGCCCGGATCCCGTATCGATCCAGTCACCACTCTATACCAGACGGGGATGGCGATTTATGGATCCCTCCGAGGGCGCCCGAATTATCTACCCCTTTATTGCGACAGGCTATCCAAACTTTGGACTCCAAAATCGAGACTTTGTTGAGTCGAAGACATGTTTTGGAGGCACATCTCGAGCGGGCGGTGCGTTTACGATCACCCGTCTTGCGTCTCCCTAGCGAGATCTTATCCCTGATTTTTGTCATGGGGTTAACAGAGGGAGAAGATGCAGTGATGGTATCAACTTTAATGCTGGTCTGGTAGGTGAACCCCTTATTTCTTGGCAACCCTGCTCAGATTACATCTGTAGTCGCTTCTGGTCTGAGGTGGCACTAAATACACCTTCTCTATGGTCAAAGATATCTGTTGGCCCGCGTGATTCGCTTGAGAAGGCACGACGAAAGATTGAACGCTCGAAGTCCTGTCCGCTTGATATTACCGTCGACCTCGGATCCCGAATGGAGTACACAAACGGGATCACGGAACGCATGTGTCATGCCATGGAATTAATTCGTCCTGTGCTGCGACGAACAAAATCTTTTTTTCTCAGCGTCCCCAACCGACCGCAGGCTCATGCGGTGCTTTCACGATGCCAGGAAGATGCTCCCCTTCTCGAAACTTTGTTCATTCGCGTGTTGCATTCAATGCAGGACGATACACATTCCTCGCCTCATCTCCCTTTGTTTAACGGATGCACGCCCAAGCTCCAGTCGTGTTCGCTCACTTCCTTCAATTTTGGTTGGGACCAGAGATTCTTATCTCGGCTTCGTGTCCTTAAACTAGGTGGTTATTTCAACTCTTATACTCCTTCAGCGAGCACGCTTCTGGATATCCTTCGAGAGTGTCCGGACTTGGAAGAGCTAGTCCTACGGAACATTTCTAGCGTGGATTCCGATATATGTCGCCTTGAGGATGTAGAAATAATCCCTTTCTCCAAGCCTATCAGCCTAGTCCGGCTCAGGAAATTGTCATTTTACTATTGCGGAGTCGCCTTGGCGCAACAAATCCTGAATCAAATCGCTTACCCTAACCTTGATTCTCTGGAGATGTGCTATCTGGAGAATATCACTCCTGTACTGCAGTTGTTACATATACGAGCGTCAGCACTACTTCCCATCCGTCATCTACGGATTGAAACGTGCTCATTCAGCGAGAACAAACTTCTCGAACTCCTACGCCGCCTACCCTCGCTCGCTCAGCTGGAGCTTATCGACGCCGAAGACGTATCCTCAGGTTTGATCAGGGTGAGTGTCATGCTAATAACCCTCAGTGTTTCACCTCACGCTAAACACCTTTGCTAGAGTCTTTCGTCTCCATCCCCTTGGATTTGTCCGAGGTTAGAGGTGCTTAGCATCGATGGGTGCACCACCCTTGACTGGGATTCACTTCGAACCCTTGTAGAGTCCCGTTTTTCCGTCAACTATATCGAGGCCGATCTTGCCATCACGCCGATGCTATCTCATTTTGACGCTCTAGTGCCTCCCGAGTGTTCCATGCCAAAGTCTCATAACCTTCAGAAAGTTGCGCGGCGCTTACGCGCTATCGACGTGACACGGTGCAGCCAGATCAGCAGGGAAATGGTCCAATGGCTGCGCTTGTACATAGCTCATGTTAAATGTGAGCCAGCGAAGGGACTATGGGGCGATGTCATGCCATAAAGCACTACAGAAGACATTACGAATAATCCAGACTCGTGATTCTGTGATGGAATTTGATACCACTCATTCCTTATTTACTTGTGTAACATAGCATGAATAAAAATGTGTTTCTATAAGACTGCAAATATGAGAAAGCCCTAGCTATTTAGGTAGGCCAAAGTGTTCTGTCTATCTTGTTCATCTTTTCTCTTCTTCTGCACAGCGAGCCCTCTCCGTCCACGACCATATAACCGCCTCCGCCGCCGACTCTCCTCAGCGGTTTTTGCGTGTGCGGCCAGTGCCACTTCGCTGTGCGTTATACGTTTCTGAGACGCTTTATGTGGCCCAATGGTCTTTGCCTTGAGGCCAATACCCAAACGATCGGATTTGAGCGTTGTTGCAATTGGTCTAAGGAGCGAAATTCGATCAGACGAACCGCCTTGCTTAGACACATCAATGGAAACATCTTGGTGGTCACTTCTGGAATTGGCAGACAGGAAAGAGGGGCCCTGTTCTGGCTCATCCACAGCTGTGACTGTAGGTTGACAAGCTTTATCTGATCCAAGTGCTTCGCCTTCACTCCAACCGCTCCGTTGCATCATTGAAAACCCCTTATTAGATGGGCCTATAGCTAGCCATACAGGAGGCTCGTATTTTTGTTCATGGGGCAGAGGTGGTGGATCGCGAGCAACCATTTCGGCTAGAGATGGCGCGGATGAACGACATGTTGGCGGGACAGCTGGATCGGACTCCATGACATTCATTATAAACCAATTGTTCTTATCCCTTTCTTCACGCAATCTAAGACTGGGGATTGTAGGTGCTTTACTGTTCTTTTGTGGTGCGAGTAAATGGTGTAGCTGTTGGTAGCCATCTAACAAACAAGGACGCAGACTCGGCCTAGCTGCTGATGATCTAGGCTCGTAATCACTGGTTTCAAGTTACTTGCAAGTTCAAACAACATGTATTGCACTAGTATGTACCATGAAAATTAGATGCATTATCAAATGGTGTTGAGGAGCGGCAATTATACTACTAAGGTAAAAGCATGGACACGAAATAGTTTCCGGAATTCTGTAGCGAATAAATACTTAGTAATCTATTGAGTGAGATAGGGAAAGGAGCGATCTGAATGGCAGAAGTGAACACAGGAAAACACTTAATTTGGCATATTAGAGCCATTATACGAGAAGCCTACGACGGTTTAGAATCGGCAACACTGTTAAGAAAAGGATCGCGAACCTGAGAACTGATCTTGAACAGTTTGAGAAAGGTTGGAATCCTCAACGAAACTGTCGACAGGAGCCTCGGCAGTAAACACCGTGTCAAAGTTGGAAACATCCTTAAGCAATAATCAGATTAGAATTTTGTGCAGAAATATGATATCGTACCACTGGCGAAGTTACGCTGGGTTTGAAAGGCGGATGAATCTTTTTCTGTAGCAACTTGTGGAAGTCGATGTGATTCTTGAAGAAAGGGTGTCGCTTAATCTCCTCGGCACCGTTAATACCTAATCGCTGGGATGGGTCGCGTGTGAGAAGGCCTGTAAGAAGGCTACGGGCTTCAGAACCAATCTCCGGGCCGAACTCAAGAGGATCGTTCAGTATCTTGCGATACATATCGTCCGTAGACTCTGGTAAAGCTGAGTGAGGTTAAGCGTTGATGTCATGGATGAATGATGCGGACCATCATAGAAAGGTGGTAGCCCAGCTAGCATCTCGTAAAGCAGAACACCCAAAGTCCACCAGTCAATCGTTTTGTCTATGGAAGACATCAGAAATGGTTGTGACGATGATGCAACTACTCACCATAGCCATGGCCATTCAAAATCTCAGGCGCAAGGTACTCGGGCGTACCACAGAAGGTGTTCGTCTTCTCGTTTCCTTTCATATTGAGTTTACACAGCCCAAAGTCGCATAAAGCAATGTGACCGGTATAATCTAAAAGAATGTTTTCTGGTTTTAGATCTCTGTGATGTTATATATAGTTATTGTAAATGGTAGTGTTATCAAAGCCTTACCGATAGACTACATCAAGTTCGTGGAGATGCTCAAGAGCCAGAAGTAATTCGGCGCTATAAAAGCTATGGAGATAATGGTAAGACCGACGTTACTTGCATGACCTTCTCCGAGTTATGAGGCCCTGGTCGTGATATGCACTGAAGACACAAACCTTTCCAAAGCTCCCCTTCCCAATGACGGTAATGAGTTCGAAATCGTCAACTGAGAGCGAATGGCCATGTGATGGTTGATATGCGGTTCCAATCTGAATTCTCCCAGCTCCACCTACCATATCATACCATTGGTCTTGACTACCCATTTCATCAAAGTTTGGGATGAATTTGATGCCACCCAAGAAAACATCATTGCCTAGATCAGCTGCGAGTCCATCTCCGTCCCGCTTAGGTTCTTCGGCACGTAGATAAAGCTGTAGAGATATTTCGGAGTTCCTCGAGACGTCGCTACAGGGAAAGTATCGTCGGTAAAACCTCGAGCATCCAAGAAATAAAAACAAACAAGTGGGCTTGGTACATGTACAGAGGTTTCTCAAGGTCCCCGCCAAGCGGTGTAATTAGGACTTGATTCACTTCATACTCCATGACGACATAAGGAAGCCACCAACACTGGGTTCTTTGGACACTATCCCTGAGTATACGAAGGTCGTATTAGATCAGAGTTGTGAACGTTTTTTTAACGGAACTAACCTGTTTCCTTTGCTTTTGGCAAGTCTGTGCTGATGAACACTGGAGGGCGACACTGAAGCCGCAAGCTTAGCCTGATGAGACGCGAGCGTTGCCTGCACTATTGAGGGAAGGGGAGTGCCGATGGGTAGTTTGAGTCCTTCAGCCCACAAAACGCGGATTGTCAAAACACCCGAACGGAAGCTTGGTTTTCCATTTGGGTTTCCAGGCGTCGGCGTAGTAGAACGAGGTGTTTCCGAATCTGCGCGGAGGTTTGTGACCGACGACTTCTTGCTCCTGCCAAGCCAGGAAGACATGATCTATCAAAGTTGGATAATGAAATGAATAACAAAAAAAGGAGTGTGGTGGTGTGTCGACTATAGAGAGGAATCCTGCTCTCGATGTGGCGGTTTGCTGTAAAAAGCTGTTGGCCAACGTTTTGCTAACAATTTTGTTATATAATCAGGCACTGGCATAGAAAATTTTGTCCCGCACTCCTCGCTGTAGATCTACAGTGAGGGGGGTCGGCGCTGGGGAAATTGCAACAAGAATTCAGACAGACACTCGTTGGTCGTCACTCATCTGACTAATCCACCTTACTAAATTTATTATATCAGACCTGGTACAGCAAGGTATTTCTGAAAAAGTCGCACTTGTTGTGAATTTCCTAGCTGCATTCGTCACCGGTTTTGTCCTTGCCTACATTCGGTCTTGGCGTTTGGCGTTAGCCCTTTCCTCAATCTTGCCATGCATCGGGATTACCGGAGGCCTCATGAATAAAGTCATCTCCAAATACATGCAGTATGTTGTCTCCTCGTTGTTCCAACTCTATCTTTTATGTACCACTTGCAAATTAGATTATCACTCAAGCATGTCGCTGAGGGCGGAAATTTGGCTGAGGAAGTCATTTCGACTATTCGCACTGCACAGGCTTTTGGGACACAAGCAAAGCTTGCGAGTCTTTACGACGTGCATATCAATGAATCCCGTAAAGTCGATTACAAGTCTGCAATTTGGCACGGTGGAGGATTAGCTGTTTTTTTCTTTGTGATTTATTCTGCTTATGCACTTGGTATTTCATTATCGCCATCTTGTGTCATGCAACTTCTTACATCCTGCCAGCCTTCTCATTTGGAACTACGCTCATTTTAAGCGGTCATGGTAACTCGTACGTTTCCGGGGATTTGTGTCATACTCACGCTTTTCCTAGCTGACGCTGGTGCCGTTGTTAATGTCTTTTTGGCTATTCTTATTGGTTCATTCTCCCTCGCTCTGTTGGCCCCCGAGATGCAAGGTTCGCTTTAATACGGCATTCTCTTGTATCTTGACCGACCGTTTTGCTTTCAGCCATTACGCATGGGCGAGGAGCTGCGGCGAAACTATTCTCTACCATTAATCGTATTCCTGACATTGATTCCGCCAACCCTGGTGGCGAGAAACCACAAGAGGTCACTGGTGAAATCGCTCTTGAAGACATCGAATTCAGTTATCCATCCCGACCAGGAGTACAAGTCGTCAATGGCTTATCTCTCACATTCCAAGCAGGTAAAACCGCAGCCCTCGTTGGCGCTTCCGGATCTGGAAAGTCAACTGTTATCTCGCTTGTCGAACGCTTTTACGATCCTACTTCTGGTACCGTGAAGCTTGACGGTCGAAATCTGAAAGACTTGAATCTGAAATGGCTTCGCTCTCAAATTGGCTTAGTATCTCAAGAGCCTACTTTGTTTGCTACAACTATCAAAGGCAACGTTGCTCATGGCCTCATTGGAACGAAGTTTGAACACGCTCCAGAGGAGGAAAAGTTTGCTTTGATCAAAGAAGCGTGCGTCAAGGCTAACGCAGACGGGTTCATCAGCAAACTTCCCCTTGGATACGATACTATGGTTGGCGAGCGTGGATTTCTATTATCAGGTGGACAAAAGCAGCGTGTCGCTATTGCCCGTGCAATCGTCTCCGACCCCAGGATTCTTCTTCTCGATGAGGCAACCAGCGCCCTCGACACGCAATCTGAGGGAATCGTTCAGGATGCCTTAGATAAGGCAGCTGCAGGTACGCTTTCCATTTCTTGCATGGCTAAAACTCGTTGATTGTGTCGACTCTGGTCAGGTCGCACAACTATCACTATCGCTCACCGCCTATCGACTATCAAAGATGCTGACGTTATTTATGTCATGGGGGAAGGTCGGGTTCTCGAGCACGGCAACCATATGGATCTCATTGCGAGAGATGGTGCTTATGCTCGGTTGGTTCAGGCTCAAAGGCTCCGCGAAGTAAAGGTCGCCCTAGACACAGGCTCAAGCACACCGGACAGCAGTGAAGAACCTGAAGATTTGGAGAAGGCTATTCGCGAGGAAGTGCCCCTTGGTCGCAAAAATACTGGACGTTCGCTCGCGAGTGAAATTTTAGAACAAAAGTCCCGGGCCCGCGAGAGCGAAGCATCCAAAGATGACTATGGCCTGGCTTATTTATTCAAGCGTGTAGGCTTACTGAATCGCGAAGGGTGGCGAAGCTATGCTATTGGTAGCATTTTTGCGTGCAGTACGTTGAAGTATTATTTCCATACTTCAATCGACACTCATAATATTTTAGTGACTGGAATGGTCTACCCAGCGTTTGGTATTGTATACGCAAAAGGCATTGACGGGTTTTCTCTCCCTTCCCGCCAAGCACAACGTTTTCAAGGTGATCGCAACGCACTCTGGTGAGAATAAACGACTGTGGTCTTTATTGGGACTAAACATGCCTGTCACTAGGTTTTTCATCATTGCCATCCTTTCTACCATTGCTATCGGCCTACAAAACTATCTTTTCTCGTCCGCAGCTGCAACTTTGACAGCCAAACTGCGCTCTCTTAGCTTCCGGGCTATACTGAGACAGGACAGTAAGTAATACGCCTCCATTGCCCAACAAATACCTTAGCCATCATTTACAGTCGAATTTTTTGACCAAGATGAAAATAGTGTATATTTTTTTGGATCTATCCTTTTGACCGTACCAACCATTCTATATAGACTGGGAGCTTGACCGCAAATCTAAGTGATAACCCTCAAAAAGTGAATGGTTTGGCTGGTGTCACTCTGGGAGCGTACGTCCTCTAAACCCGAATTTCGGTTGAATTCTCACGCTCCTTAATTTAGCATCGTACAAAGCATCGCCACTCTTATTGCAGGCTCCATAATTGGTTTAGCTTTTGTCTGGAAGTTGGCTCTTGTCGCTATGGGTATGTAACCTTTTTATTTAGGCTGACCGTTATTCATGGTCTTTCTAGCCTGTACGCCCTTGCTCATTTCTACTGGTTATATTCGACTGGTGTGTAGCCTAATTTGTGTGCCCCTTGATGTAGTCAATCTTATGTGACTTTAGCGCGTCGTCGTACTGAAAGATCAAGCCAACAAAAGAGCTCACGAGGGCTCGGCTCAATTGGCTTGCGAGGCGGCCGATTCTATACGCACCGTCGCCGCATTGACGAGAGAGGACGATTGTTGTAACCAATACAGCCAGAGTCTCGAAGGGCCCCTGCGCAAATCAAATAGAACCGCCATCTGGAGCAACCTACTCTATTCTCTCTCTCAAGCGATGGTCTTCTTCGTTATTGCTCTAATCTTTTGGTATGGTTCGACACTTGTCGCGAAACTGGAATATGGTACATTCCAGTTCTTCATCGGGCTCATGGTATGATTCTCTGTTCCATGATATTGAAACTATCTTACAGTTGCAATTAGAGTACGACATTTGGCGCCATCCAAGCTGGCAATGTATTTTCCTTTGTCCCGGATGTCTCTTCGGCTAAAGGCGCAGCCTCCGACATCATCAAGCTCCTCGACTCTGTACCCGAAATTGACGCTGAATCTAAAGCCGGTAAGGCCATCGAAGGCTCAAAAACTCAAGGCCATATCCGATTCGAAAACGTCCATTTCCGTTATCCAACACGGCCTGGAGTGCGTGTCCTGCGAGACCTCTCGTTGCAAGTTGAACCTGGCACATACATTGCACTAGTTGGTGCAAGTGGTTCCGGTAAAAGTACTGTGTAAGTTGTCAAATAGCTAGCAATCGCTACTTTCTTGACGCACAATCGTACAGCATCCAACTAATAGAGCGTTTTTATGACCCCCTCGCTGGAGAAATATTTGTAAGTTCTAGCTTAATCTCCTGAGCCTGATATCATGACCTTCATTCCAGCTTGATGGCGAGCTTATCACCGAGTTGAACATTCAAGAATATCGAAAACAAATTGCGCTAGTCTCTCAAGAACCTACACTTTATGCAGGGACAATTCGTTTCAACATCTTACTAGGTGCTATCAAACCAGAATCTGAAGTTACTCAGGAGGATATAGAGCAAGCATGCAGAGATGCAAACATCTTAGAGTTTATTCAATCTCTACCTGAGTACGATAACAACCGCTACTGATTTAATACAGCATAGCTGACCTACTTTTACAGTGGTTTTGAGACTGAAGTCGGTGGCAAGGGGTCTCAGCTCTCCGGTGGACAGAAACGTAAATAACTTATCAATCATCTAACAAAACGTTAAGCTCACCTGAACCAGAACGTATCGCAATCGCACGTGCCCTCCTCCGCAACCCCAAAGTTCTTCTCCTTGACGAGGTGAGTTACCTCATGAAACGCTGGAAAAAAAACCGCTTAATTGATTACACTCTGCTAGGCAACATCTGCTCTCGACTCCAACTCTGAGAAAGTAGTCCAAGCTGCTCTCGACCAAGCATCGAAAGGGCGAACGACAATAGCTATTGCGCATAGATTGTCTACAATCCAAAATGCCGATCGCATGTAAGTTATCTAGAACTCGCATACAAGAGGTTTAGTTGGACCTAACACCATTGGCACTAGTTACTTCATCAAGGAAGGTACAGTCAGCGAATCTGGCACACACGACCAACTTCTCAACAAGCGCGGCGATTATTATGAATTCGTTCAGCTACAGGCTCTCAGTAAACGTGATTAGATGGCTTTGTTGTTTCATGACGAATTTACGACGAGTGTCCTTCGTTACGCGACATATATATATATCCTTTATTCCACCCTCCTTTGTTTACACGCACATACGTTAAAGAATCATAATAATAGAATCATGCAAACGAGTGAAAGAGCAGCGCATAAAGCAGCCGAACAAGTTGGAGAAAAGCTCAAGACTCAAGTTGATTGAAAATATTCGCCACAGTGTTGATCATCACGTGTGTACCCCCAGCTAACACGCATCATCATGGGACTTCTGAGCCGGAGGAGCACTATACATGCTGCCTCTCATCCACCGTTGACAACCTTGTAGAAGGCCTCTTGCTCTTAAATCTTCGTCATGGGTGACATACAGACTCGGCCGTTCTCTAAGAATTATAGGTGCGTCTATATGGCTTTTCATCTCGAATACACTCTAGTAACTAACGGCCATATAGTGGACTTATCAACCAGTCTGTTATTGCGGTTGGAATTGCAGTCATATGCATCACAAGTCAAGAGCTGATGAAGAGGAGAAGACGCGGGAGTCACTCAACAGAAAACCTTGGATCCCGGGAATCTTGGGAGTTTGGATAGTGGGTTTTCTTGACCGAAAGTTCCCTCCTACGCTACTCAACACTCTGCTCAGCCTCTATCAGGGTAGATCATGGGCCAAGTATGGCTTCCTGTTTTTTAAAGTGAGCCGCAGTTAACAAAGCTAGGTACCCTTCACCCCCTTCACCCCAAGGGTGGCCGCTAGCTTGGGTGAAACAAGCTATTCGATTCCCTGAAGACAAAATAATGGAGCTGCGTGGTGTTGACGCGGCGCTTTATATTCGCTTTTTGCGCGCATGCTGTATGTCGTTGTAATTTCCTATTTAAGGCTCCGTTGAAACCGAAAACCTACAATATGATAGTTTGGTTTGCCTTGTTGCACACGTTGACGACCTTTCCGATCCTATTCCCAATACACGTCGAGTTTTCCGAAGAGTCTGTTTCTCCAAAGTCGATGACGCGGGCTTCTGTCTCGTCGTTAGTAACAACGATGAAGGGGAAATCGCTATTGTGGATTCACATCTGCTTGCTTTTTTGGGTCACACTGTCGTGGATGATGGCCGTGCTGTGGATATCTACTGGCGCTTTTCGACTAAGAAAAGCACGGCTACTGTTTCTCAAAGAACGGTCTAACCTCGCAGAAACGGACCCCCAATACAACGCTCACCCCCATCCTCAATACGGCTTTACGGAGAGTCTCGTCCGGGATCGCAATCACCCTAATAGAGGGCTAAGACTTCGGACGGTGATGGTTTCAAATGTTCCTCATCCATTACGAAGCGAGAAAGCCCTGAAGGAGTATTTCGAATTCTATATGTCTCGCAAACTAGAGAAACCTTCCATGGGAATCACGTCGTCCACTCAACCTGGATTCCTGAACAAATCTTTTGCATTCGTGTTTAACCGTGCAAAGAGGCTACCTGTTCACTTACCATCCATTCCACTCATATCACCAGGAGATGGGCAAGACTCCCAAAAAGTCAGTGAAGAGAATGCTGTAGGAGGGCCAGACAAAGCACCTATCGTTGAACGGGTAGTAGTTGTCCGCAAAATGACAGAATTGGCCTCTCTATTGGAAAGACGTGAGGAGATTCTACGCCTGCTGGAAACCGCACATGTCAAATTGGCAAAAAATGCCCTGACTGCTGTCAAGACGGCCATGGAACGATTACACGCTAATTTACCTATAACATTGCGCACAAATCGGGCCACCGAAATTTCTAGGAAGCGGCGATCCGTCGCTGTCGACGTCGAGCTAGGCAAGTCTCAAGAAGTTATCCTCGATGAAGCTGCGCGCATGGATCAGTTAATCGAAGTTTTGGGGCCTTTTGTGGAAGAGTTTCAGCTTCCAATATCGCTCTCACTACGCTCTAGAAATGTCATAGCAGCGTCTTCCAAGTATATTCTTAGGAAGCCTCGAGCACACTCGATATCAGAGGAGCCCGATCGTGCGCCAACTGTTGACCCACCAGCAAAACCGGTCAGCCAACGACGCTCTCACAAGAAGACCGTTTGGGAGGCCCTTCACGATATCCCACGAAGCAGTCTCGATGCATACCAACCTTTAGTCAACCTCAACCACGTCTTTCGTGGAAAGACTGTCCCATCTATCGACTACTACACGGCTAAACTTAATCTTTTGTCGTCATTGGTTACGGAAAGTCGATCAAAAGCGGTTGATGATTACCATGCTGTCTCTACAGCTTTTGTAACTTTCAAAGACGCCGCAGACGCAAGGAGGGCCTGCAAATATCTGGCAGTTCACCCCAATAATCCCCTTGCATGCGTAGTAACTATGGCGCCCATGTATCAAGACTTGGACTGGACTAGAGTGATGAAGTCATCATTCAATGCCGAAGTAAACCTTCTGCTTAACTACAGTAACCGCTTTAATTCATATTTTATTTAGTTTGTAAAAGACTGGGTCGTGAACGTCGGTGTCTGGTTAGTTTTCCCTTAAACCATTGACATTTCCCAAAATGAACCTGGTACAACCTAGGACCTTTACCTTGTCTTGGCTATTTCCGGTATCCCTCTTGGTTGGCTTAGTCTCTATACAGAACATCAGTCTTTTCTGGCCAAGCCTGGTAAGTTTCATAACATATAAATAACTGAGCCTCCTGATTGCTTGCATCCAGAAAGCTTACTTAGACCGACATCAATGGGAAGAAGAAGTCATCCAGTCCTTTTTACCGACCCTTCTTGTGGCACTTCTCGCGCTCCTTATTCCTCTCATACTCCTTCTTATAGCCAAAAAGGCACACAATCTCACAACACTTTCTGCTATGCACAACAAAATCATGTCTCGGTACTACAAGTTCCTCGTTGTCAACGTTTTAGTATTCTTCTGCGTGGGAACTGCTGCTTTACAGTCCTTTTTACAATCCTTCAGGCCGTCAAAAGATGCAACCCGACTGGACGTTCTGCAGGTTGTCGCTGATAGCTTCCCAACAGCAGGCCCTTTCTACGTTGGCTGGTGTGCGTGACCTCTTTCGATGCTTGGATGTCGATCTCATAGCTGTCTAAGTGATTTTTACAACTGCTATGCATGCAGGATTTGAGATTGCCCTTCGTAAGTAGCGAATTTGACGTCCTTCAATATTGCATTTTGATAGACGTTGACGTTGTAGTTGGGGTTCGTCGCTTTGATTAGGTTCCCCTGACCTGACTGCTGACTATAGCCGCAGCTACCACTTCTCATGTACCCTAGCACTTCCCGCCAAGTCACGCCGTGAGTGCCTCACATGATTGTAGAAGCTTGTGTCCGTCGTTTACCCCTAGATAGGCGGAAACGTGCAATCGGAACGCGACCTCGAACTTTCAATTTTTATTGTGAGAAACAGTGCTTCGCAGCCTTCGCTTGATCGCATTTTGATACCGCTGACCAGATTGGCTTCCCAACCACCTTCTTGTCATACACGTCCTACTGTTATTCTCTGTACTCAACCCATTCGTGATTCCGTTCGCAGCCCTTTACTTCTTTGTTCAAATTGGTGCGTGGATGTAGCACAGCTTTACGCCTCAAGATTAACTGGACACCCTTCAGGCGTGGTCAAAAATCAGGCATGGCCACTCTACTTTTGCTAAGATCTCAAGTTGATATCATGCCTATGCAAGTTCGTCCACGTCTACGCCAAGCATTATGAGGGTAACGGACAGTTAATACTCATACGCATAGTTCGTTATTCACTTGATGGTAAGTTTAATTGGCGCCCCCTTGGTCGGTGTCTTCTGACATCGGGTTCCTAGGATTACTTCTTACCCAAGTTGGTTTGCATTGATTCCACTTCCCATCTACTCACTTGAAGTTGCAGGCCGTTTTCCTGGCTTATATGGTTGTGCTAAAGAAAAGTGTAAATGTTGGGCTTGCAGCATTCTTGATCGTTGTTACAGCGTTAGTCAAACTCTTGTAAGTTTCAATCCCTCGACTATCCCTGAGCCACTTTAAACTTGCTATAGGCTAACTAGGATGTGTCGCATTCAATTTGATCAAGATGATGTTGACGAGGCCAATGTGGTATGTGGCAAAAATGGTGAAGATAATCTCTCTGCCCCGATCGAAGACCCCCAAAAGGACACAGAAGAAACGAATGACTCAGCTTTCTTCCATGCACGATCAAAACAGCTACTATCACCCGTGCTAACATGGAGGTTACCCGAGTGGATGGCCTTTTCATACTCTACTATACGAAAGCGACGACACCGGCCCAGATATAGACAACCCAATCCTTTCCGTGCACAGGATCAGGAGCTAGCAAGACTTAAATCCCCTCATCAGGACCGCGAAGGAATAACGCAGAAGCCCAGCATCACCTCTGCCGAACCACCAATGAGCGAATTCCCGTGGGGTGCCATACCCTCGAACACAGAGAATACCAACTCCTTCGATCTGGGTGCGATTGTAACCACCCATCCTCCTCCTGTTCCGTGGGACGATGAGACCACAGTTGACCTGCCCTACGACAATCCATTCTACACAAGACCATACAGCAATTATTTGTGGTTACCACGGAATCCATTCTTTCTGGATCTCGACAACACCGTCGACCTGAAAGTTTCACTTTGTGTCGATGCCATGGCAGGCAGACTTGGCACATGGCTAGGCTTTGAGGAGACTGCCTCACCAGAAGAGATACCTGGCTCACAAACCTCCTCCAACCCTCAGCTTAAAACTAACATTGTTCCTCCCGTTGACGGTACTGAACATATCGACTTACCACCAATGATTGCGCGGCGCGTTCAATCTGGGACCTCTAATGTAGAACAAGCGGAACGACCGAGGAGACCATCTGCATACCGTCGTAAACTCAGCACAACGACAATATCAAGCTCGGGCACAGGGCGGAGTCCTAGAAGTCCTTCCTCCATAAAACAAAGGCACGGGTCATTTAGCTACCAAACAAGTCCGCAACGCGAAAGATCTTCGTCCATTCTATCCGTCATGCAAACACCTTTACATACCCAATCACAAGAACTCGGTGAACTTCAAGCCCATGCCGAAGTTCTTTCGGAACTTGCGAGTGTGTCCGAATCGCGTTTATCATTGGCCTCGCACAGACGTCCTCGGAACATAACACCCCGAAATGCCATTGCGCATGTGGTCGTCGCTGAGGAAAAGGCCGCGTTGATTGACCGAATTGAGGATGAAGAGGTACAGATACAGAAGAACACGGCACCGAAATCATGGCTGACGGCCTGGATGTACAAAAAACAAGATTGATTACACTTACATATGTGCGGAAAAGTTTTTATTGTGGATGACAATTTGATACCCCGGAATAATCCTAGAACCCACGTACCATCGCTGTAACCTAGTATATACCCCGCGCGTGACTTTCGCTTACGACCCGATGAATAAATGATCTTGATCTCCCGAAACGCTGTTCCTCTCACTATTTAGCCGACTCCGATGTTTTTCCTTCTGTTATTCCTGCTTGGAAGCCAATGGAGCGAGAGTTCACCGAAATTTATCAAGTTTATGGATACTATTTAAGCATGCGAACTTGTATCAGTTTGAACACGGTCGCTCGGCATGCTTGCTTTCACTTGTGGCGTACTCTCTTGCCTCGTACTTGTCGCTAGTGCAGGTACAACGATTTGGTCTGGAAGCTTCAATCCGTTCTCTACCGCAGCGGACTTCGACAAATGTGCATACCAGAACTACTCTCGTCCAATCTTCCTGACCGAGTCTTTTGACAGGGTCCTGGGCTAGTCAGGTTGGCACCTATCAATGGGTAAGCTAGTCATACAGCAGGAGGTCGATACAACGAAATCTGATGTGTTCAACAGTATATCCATGGAGCCCAGGCGACTTCCCGATACCTTGCCCTCTCATCTTCGTATAAAAACCCTGCCATTACCACGGAGCAACGTGGCTTGAAGCTATCCATTGATTCTACGTCCACCTGGAACTCACAGTTTGAAAGAAGCGAGTTGATACCTCAAACGTCAGCTAATCTTGGGACTGGCAACCTCTTCTATCACTTCTCTGTGAAGCGCTCGGCTACCAATGCACCCGATGTACGTGGAATTAATATTCTTGAAACATACGACAGTCTAATACTCTGTGTATAGCCAACCCTAGAACATCAAGTTTGTTTCTTCGAAAGTCATTTCACTGAGGTTGACGCGTTTACACGCACAATATGGCGTCGCTAACCAGATGTTATAGCTCAAATACGGTGTTGGCTCTAAGCCTTCCAACCTCGTGTGGATGGTGCAAGGGGTTGAGAAGTGGGGCACTCCTTTCACCGCCGACACCTGGTTTAACTTCGCCTATGATATTAACGTTTGTGGCGCATATAGATCAGATCTGCATCTGTTTCTAATCGATCCATTAGTTCAGTTCTGGCACTGTCGGCCTTTGGGCTTCGACAGGCTCATCTCCACTCACTAAAGTAGTGCAAAATATCGCAGCCTCCACCTCGACCAACTCCGCTGATTGGCATCTTGGCGTTCTGCGTCTTGTTAACGGACCGGGGACCGAGGACTGGTATTTCAGCGGCGTCTATGTGGAAAACGGACCAATTACCACAACTATTGGGACTGGCACAGGAGGAACCACTACGCCTCCTGTGACCACTACAACAAGTACCACGACTACTTCAACAACAACCACAACTGCCACTGGACCTGTTCAAAGTCAATGGGGCCAATGCGGAGGTATACCAAAAGCTTCCCAATCCTTGTACCAACTAAGAACCCCTCTAGGAACTGGATGGGCAGGTCCAACCACCTGCGCTAGCCCCTACACATGTGTTGCCGTTTCTCCTCCCTTCTATTATCAGGTAAATAATCAATTCGATATAAGCCCCACACGCTTATTTTTTCCCTCAACAGTGTAAATGAATGTACGAACAGTCGTAGCACGATGGCTTATATATATCCCAATGTCGAATTTTCTATTAAACCACATCAATATGACAGTTAGTCGAATCCATGCAGCTATCCGGAAAGTGGGCGGACGTGGTACTGTTCCATTCGCTCCGTTTGTGGCGCTCGCGGCCCGCCTCCAAGTACATCTAGACCTTGTAGGCACAGCGAGCTGATCTTTGACCATGAATCTAAGGCGTAGTTTTTGTATTCTTGTCGTCTTATTCCTTTCATTTGTCGGGAGAGAAGGTAGTGCGTCTGCATTCAACTGGAGCACGACGCGATATGTCTATGCCTTTGGCGATTCATACTCCTTTGTGCAGGGCACTTTGGGCTTTCCTAACTTCAGGTATGTGTAAGTTATCTCAAGGCCAACCAACGGCCGGATTGATCGATAAATAGTTTCATTGGAGATCGATTAAATCCTTCCTTCACTACACAGCAGCTTTTGACGAACGAGATAATAGCCAAAAATGTCGATTTTAACCTGTTTGCTATTTGCCCTCACTGACTGAAGCAATAGACGAGCTCGGAAGGTTCAAACTGGGTATTAAGTATAGGTTACCTACTCCAAAATATTCTTGACGATAGCTTCTAGCTGGAATATCTCACAGGCTGCTTTTCTGGTCCGCCTTCTACCTGTCCTAGACAATTGTGGGATTTTGCGTTTGCGGGGGCCGATATTGATGCTACGCTGTGCGTTTGTTCTTATCGAACCTAGTAAATCTATAACGACACAGGCTCCCCCTTCACCACAATTACACGGTTCCTTTAGTCGAACAGGTGACCCAATGGGCAAATTATGCATCAAATATAATACCTCATCCAGTCCAAGAGACGTTAACCATCTGGTGGATCGGTATCAACGACACGGGCGATACGATCACAAATGCCACGGTAGGCAAAGTCGAATCGTGTAGTCCTTCGAAACTGAAAGGAGTACTAGATTATCGATTTTCCTAGCTTCTGGGAACTTGAAATAGCATCATACTTCAAAGCTGTGGTGGGCCTCCGCGAATTACCTTTTGTCACCGACATTGACATGCATTCAAGCAACTGGCATATGATCATGGCCTCACTAACCATCTTTTCGTCAATGTGCCTCCAGGAGAACGCGCTCCTGGGACAGCTAACAATCCAACCAAGGCCGCGTTGCAGAGAACACACATCATCCAATATAATGAAGTTCTCGGGAAGCATGTAGCCAAATTCTCTAGGGCGAATAAAGGCAAGTCGAGTGTTTCGCCTAGATAGTGGCGCATTCAACTTACATGGATCAGACGCCACGGTCATCACCTTTGACGCCCACACATGGTTTAACACCGTGTTAGATAACCCAACTGATTATGGCTTCACCAACGTTATTGAGTAATCATGTATTGCGTATGAGCTTTTGATCCTGTCTGATGGGCTGCAGCTTTTGCACGTGTGCTAACACCACAGGGTTCTTCTGGTATAGTAAGTCTCTTCATCTGTACAAATACGTGTTTCTGACCATCGGGAAGACTCTGGGCATCCGACAGAACACGTTCACCAGCTATTAGCGGAAGCGGTTTCTGGACAAATGATGACTACCCTCTAGTTGCCATAAAAACATAAGTGCGGGTGCTATTAGTAATAGTCAGAGTTATGGACGTTTCAACCAAACTAAAAAACCGCAAGAATTTATCGGAATACAGAAAGTGTACGGTAGCTTCAAGTCATATTTAATTCTGATATCTGCATCACTCAAACTGAAAAAAACAAACATGAAAAGAAGAAAATAATAACGAGATGGATAAGACAAAAGCGGCGAAGAGTCCGATCGTCAGAAAAATAAGTATGTGGTGATAAAGACACCAAGAGCAATGATAACCACCACTTGCAAAGGCACGCCTTCCTGTTGATATTGAAATTGGCCATCGTCTACAACGGTGGCTACGTCAGTTCCAGCGATACTCTCGCCATCGTCCGAAAGAGCAGGCCTTCTTCTTCGTAGCTCAGTGGATGCAGATTCGTCCATGGTCGCCAAGATGGCACGGAGTCGGTCAATTTCTGCCTGCGCCGCTTGATATTTCGTCAAGATTTCAGCATCGAGAGATTCGTGGACTGTAGGAGGTACTACTGGTGGAATGGGTATAGGCTCCGGGGTTCGGGAACGCTCTTGAGGAGGCTCTGGTACGTATTCGAGATCGGAGTCAGGGGCAGGGATGGGGGCAACTGGGGGTACCGGTGATGCCGTTGCTGGATTGTTGCTATCAGTAGCATTGACTGGTGGAGCATCCCGCGCCTCCTGGGAGTATTGAAAGGCTAAATTGAAGTCAGCGGGAGGTGTGCTGGGTCGAAAAGTAGCTTGTTGAGATTGCAGTTGCGGCTCAGTGAATTGGGGCATGGCTTGGCCATTGGCGGCTGGATGCTCGCGAACCGTTCCATATGGCTGTGAAGTGTTACATGGGCAATAACGATGATGATAACAAACTCACCTGGTCATTGGGATGTAAGAATGAGTTATGTGGCTCTTCCTCCTCCTCTAAGGTCTGACCCTCTGCAGGTAGATACGTCACCCTGAGCTTTTGTTGAAAGACTTTTGAATCTTCTGCTCCATCAGTCACATTCCACTATTTGAATGAGATCGATACGGTTGAAAGTGCAACATTGACAGAGGGGATTCAAAAATAAAAAGAGGTAAGTGAGGGTTAATGGGGTAGGTTTGGATTCGAACACGCCTTTGGGGCAGTTGTTTTGACTTTGAATGCGATAGGGTGTGGGTTGCTATTGGTAATGATGAGAGAGCGTTTGGCCAACTGGGTGAGTGGTCCTGAAAGACAATGAGTACAATACGACATTGGGGCTTAGCTACGGACTTTTGAAGCCTAGAGCGCCATTGGGCTTGAGCTCGACGGACATTTTTTTGTGATGGCGGTTGGGTGCAGTGTGCGTGGAGGCCCGAGGCTGTCTGCCAACTAAAGAATGATCAGACCACGTGCTTTCCTCCGTCATCTCGAGTTTCCACTTCGCTTCGCCTGCAGCGCCTTCATGCATAAGTAGCGCGGCCTATCTCATTTTCGAGAGCGGAAGGTAGACCTCGATGCATGACTTGACTTATCTATACTCGGCGGGTCATTGTAGTTTTCTGGATTCCATGAAGTGCACCCCAATCGCGACATGTTCTAATTTACAGAGCCCAATGTCACAGTTTCTTGGATTGTGCAATCTTTACTAAGGAAATACTGGGCTAGACTGAAGATCCCTGCACACTGATCGATCTTCCATGTGGAGGTTATACGTCTTTTTTCTGGTTTGATGCATGGGTCCTCAGGGATTTTCATAGCACTCTCGCATGTTTGGATGCTTGCTGTCAATGTGAAAATGAAACACCGACTCCATACACAGCCGAAACTTCCCCGGCAGAGTCAGAAAACAATCTATCTAGTATCATTGGAATGTTCTAAGATGACCTTAGTGCGTACATGAAGCCATAGACATCTTTGACGAATTGAATAAGATATTGATCGGATTCGCTGCACGCCTCGTTGCGCTCGCGTTCTTGGAATCAGGCGATCTCAAGACTGTCCGCGCTGTTTGACTCGTGTACCTTTGTGCGGATCTCTCGTCCATCACCTTGGCTCTTTATATTGAACACATCGCGCTGAAAATCGACTGAACAAGATGACAAAAATCAGTTTGGGGTGGATTTACGCCTACATTCAGGCTGCGGCGACATCACATTTGATGTGCTACTCTGAGTAATAATTCAAAAAACGGGCTCGACTGCAACCTAATTTGGAATAATAATAATTCTTATGAATTGAGAGAATCTCCCGCTTGGTAGATTCAGCTGGACTTTCCTACAAACTCATCAAACCATCTGAGCACCTCGTAGTGCCACTTGAGGCTAGAAGACGAGGATTAGACTTGTATCAGATGTGTAGAATGCAAAAGATTGGGCCTACCTGTTTTCATGCTTGAGGACCCAATGGTTCTCATCTGGGAAAATGACGAGCCTGCTCCGTACACCGAGTCTGCGGCATCGTAAACCATCGAGAGTGATAGCTTGGGCACTCCACTTACTGTTGTAAGGCGTGGAATGCACCGATGCCATCCGTTTCAGGAATACGATAGTCTTTGCTACCGTGGATCACCAACTCAGGTGTTCCCCATTTGTGGACAAAATTAACGGGATTGAATCTGGGCAAGTCACTGAGCACTGGTAAATGCATACGATGGAAAAAATCAACTTGTCAAAAAGAGCCTTGTTTTTCTTATCCCATGGCCTATGTCGCATGTTAATTTTTGCTGTTGGTTCGGAATCACAACCGTACCTTCCTCCCCATTCATGATTAAACTGGTGTGGTCCGTTAGATTAGACACAGTAAAAGTAGCCAAAACTTGTGAACATACGAAAAATAACTCGTCAGTAGAGTACCCATTGTATGCAGCGTCGAATACCTAGCGTCGTCTTAGAAGTAAAACGCATAACGTAGCAAGATACGCACCCCGTCATGGCATACGAGCGCCTGAAAACAGAATTTGAAAAATAGGAAAGTGACGACCAGTTCAACACTTACTTTGAAGTTGAAGTTGAATTCAGGATGTCCTTGAATAAAACTGAATGGGGGTCATCATGCAGACTGTCAAATAAAAAGGTTGCCATACTTACTTGATTGCGTAACCGCCCCAGCTAGCCCCAGCGGCAACCGCACGATCAGGATCAATCTCAAAATTGTTAAGCACAACGCCATAAAAGTGCAATGCAATTTACTTCAGGGTGGGCGTCCAGAACATGTTTCCAACCTTTTTGCAGGTCGACGAAAGGTTTACCGCCCCAATCCTCGGCGATAGCATCAGTAAATTCTTCAAAGGTTTGGTTGAGTATATGTGGGATTTAAGGGCTTCATGCTGTACGTACCTTGGCCGAAGGTTGTACTTCCTGTAGGGTTGATCATAACGATAAAGTAACCTTGTTGGGCGAAAACTAGAGTGTAGGGTGTGTTAATATAAGAACCCTATGAAGGGAAGATAGCAATATTACCGTTCGGGTTCCACCTGTTCGACCATTGGTCCTCCCAAGCTCCCTGTGGTCCTAAAGGGTCCATAAGATTTTTGAAAGGGTAGCAGTTAGCTTTGAAAAGCAAACCTCCGTGTATAAAAAGCAGAACTGGCCATTTCTTCTTCTGGCCTGATTGCCATCCTTTGGGTTTTATTATCCACCCTTGGACTTTCCGATCATCGGCACCTTTGAACCAAAAGGACTCGCCATTCTGTAAATCTTTCTCATGGAGAGCGGACTCGGTCAAACGTGTGATCTGCTTCAAGTGAGACACAAGCTCTACAGGTTCCTGCTCATCACTCTGGAGGATGTTGTCCTCGAGCTCTTTCAGGTTGGAAATTATGAAGACATCGTTTGGAGTAGTGAGGGAAGATTGACTGAATAGCAGTCTTTCGGTAAACAGAGCCTGTACCCCGGCTACAGCGCCGTTGTGGGTTAGAGCAATCGGCTTTGAATATTTCTTGGGCAGGTCTGGATGGGTTGTAGAGTGCGAAGGTGTTGGGGGTATCGGTAACGCAAATACTTTGATCCTAGCATCATCACCGGCGGTCAGATAAATGATGTTCCCATGTTTATTGAACTGGCAGGAGTTTAGATGATACACAAAGGTTCAAACGCCGCCAACTCACAACTAATGCGTCTGGAGAACGGTCCCAGTGCTGTGTCAGTGTGTACCTCACATGCTTAAGAAGGTCATATATAACAATTTTTGCTCTGAAGAGAGGAGGATTAGGGTACGATACCGTAAATGAAGCAGGTTTACCGATCGCTTTCGTAACCATCTTGGTCGAGCTCCAGCCAGGCCGCTTTAGTGGCATGTGCATTGAGAACTGGGCTATGGATTGCGCCTTGTTTGTTAGAAGTCAACTCGTGCCTATTTTGGCCTTCGACATCCACGATATAAACCTTGGAGTGCAAGTCAAGGCCATGTCACTACCACGATAATGAGACGAACATTTTGTTTAGTGTGCCAAGCTTCCTCCAGTCCCGGGTCTTTGGTTGTATAAATGACCTTATCACGCGATAGATCAAAATCATCCGTTCCACCAAATGGCTCAACAGGAGTACTCTGGAGAAGTATAGTTAATCCTCATTCTATGGTCGTTTATTACTTACTCACATGTTGAGTGCCTTGTAACAGGTTGGTGAAATGATTACCGAAGATCCATTTGCGATCAGGGTCTTGACGCAAGGTAACACTAAACAAAGACTGCCTCTTAGGGGTAGTCCAAGTGTCCCAATGTCGCTCAAAGGTTTTATCGTAAACAAAAGCGGAATTTCCGCGCTCCTCCCATGCTTTGTCGTGCTCTTTGACAGAAGTTAGGTTGCCATCGGAATACACATAATCTGAGAAAACGAGGTATCCAGAGATAATGGAATAGCGGAAGTTAGTAGCAGACTTGTTTGGTAGCTTGGCAATCAGGACGGGTGGTTCAGGTGTCGCAAGGACTTCTGCCTCTCCTTTAGACTCTGCTTCAAACCTAACGTTCAAGGCGTATATCTCCAGGTCGTCTTCTCCCTCAACAACGTGAGCAACCGTACGAGATTCGAGCCAGAAGGCCTCTCCGCCTTTGGTGAGCTGTATGTAGTATATATGTAAGCTATAGTAGTGTATTGGAGAAAGCGACGAACTTCAATCTCAAGTGGTTTAACTGTGGACTCGACAGGAGCTAAAATGATTGACTTCTTGTTCCTGGCACCGTTTGTAGTTTTACCTTCGTCCGCGATATGGGAAGAGCTGGCTCACTTTTTCTCCTGAAGAGAATATTCGGTGACGGGGACTAATACAAGGTCACCGGCATCGTTCGCAACCCCAGTGCCAGGGCGTTTGAGTTGAATCTGATAGATAACAAGTCAGGCAGTCAGGTCTAGCTGCCTGAAGTGTACTAACCAAGTCTTTCGGTGAGAATACATGGGATCCCTCCTTGAAGCTGAATTCTTGGGTGGGTGCCTTTGAATCGCTGTTGGAAGGTGAAAGTATCTGGAAAGGCATTTGGGCTGCGAAGCCCAGGGCGGCCAGAGAGAAACGCATGCCAACCCGAGGTGTGGGAAACCGAGTACTGACAAGGTGAACCTACACATATGGCGCAAACTCACGAGACCGTGTTTTGTCACACGTCGACGATGTTCGTAGTAGCTAGCAGTACATGAGTCGAAATCGCTCACTACTCGCCCATTATGGCGTCATCATCCTCATCTCCATTATCAGCACCATCAGCACGACCACCAAGCCTCTCTTCCGGTGTGAGCGTACCAGGGCCTTCTACTTGCGCAACTTTCCCAGTCTCTGAATCCCACCATGCGATCAGCCCTACTCGGAACACAACCATTTTGTGTCCAATCAATTTGAGCAATTGAGCCTGTTCGCTGGATAATGGTTTGCCCTTCTTGCATAGCTCGTGAGGATTGGTCAACATAGGAACACCCCTTTCCATCGACGTGCTTAGGCCTAACTTGCGCAGTTGAGGCTCCTCGTTATGTGGAAAAGGTTCTGGAGGATCTGAATGGTGTCTCAATACAGGCCCGACAGGAAGTATTACCGTTCGGCTCGCAATATTCCCCATCCGAGCGAAATCCGGTTGTTTGAAATCCACGAACCAGTCAATGACTTCCTGTGGCGTTGTGTTTGTGAAAAACAGTCCAACTTGACCTTTTATTTGCTATGTTATAACCCATTGATAATTTTTTCAGAGCCGATTGAGTTGAAGGGCGTACTTGTGCTAGCTGATGTATTCCTGTCCGGTGCTCTTCCTCTGGGGTCGATCCTAGTGCTTTCGCCATCACTGCACCACGACCAAAGAATATGCGAGCAGAACTACAGATAGAGATTAGATTAGTATTGATAAATGTTCCTTTTCAACACACTCTTTCCAAAGGTTCCTCACTGTCTTCAAGTGAGCGTTCCGCATTGAACCAACTTCGAGCAACCAACAATATCGCCATTTTTCAGCATTCTCCTGAATCTAGAGCCGGATGAGCGGGGTGGTTAGGCATTTCGTGTGCCAAATCACCTGCTGCATCATTGCCCCCTTCTGCTCTTTAGTTTTTTTTGAGACCTTTGTCAGTGAAACTCCATAGCTTCCGCTCAGTAATTTAAATATGTTCATGAACACTGCATTCTCACCAAGTTTTGAGCGCTTGGATTGTGGCATGGTCGAACAAAGTTGTATCAAAGATAAATTTGGAAGTCCGCTAAATTTTTATCCACTAATCACGATCACGAATGGCTGCTGCATCAGACCTCACAGCTCTTAGAGATTCCTTGCTAAATACCTCTGGAAGCGTTCCTTTGCACACAAGATTCCGGGCACTGTTTACTCTTAAGTCTCTCAAAACTGGAGATGCGGTCCGTATCATTTCTGAAGGTTTGTTATCTAATCGTCGTACAACGGACAAGATTCACCAATGTGTACTACGATAGGCTTCCAAGACCCATCTGCCCTGCTAAAGCACGAGTTGGCATATTGCCTTGGCCAGATGAAGCTAATCTCTGCACTTCCTATACTTGAGAAGGTGCTGCGAGACCGATCGGAGGATCCCATGGTTCGGCATGAGGTACGGACCAGCCCGTTGTAGAGACAGGGCAATGAATCGCTTCTCATAGGCAGCCGAAGCCATTGGAGCAATATCTGTCTTTTCATCAGTTCCAGTACTTCGAGAATTCTTGTCAGATCCCGAGAGAACTGTGAGGGAAACATGCGAGATAGCCATCGCCAAGATCGAGTGGGATAACTCTGAAGCCGGCAAAGACTACTGGAGATCCCGACAAGATGCCTCGCCTCTGTGGGTGGTATATACATATTTAGCCGATGCTTATGCTGAGTCTCATAGACTCTATACATCTGTTGATCCTGCTCCAGCAATGTCTAACATTCTTTCAAATATAGCAAAAACAAGCGACTCGTCAGCTAGTATTGTCGACCTGCAAGCTAGGCTTCTGGATACAGAAATCTCACTGTTTGAGAGGTATCGTGCTATGTTTGCTCTTCGCAATATTGGAACTCCAGCGGCGGTGGATGCTCTAGCCTCTGGCTTTACGGATGGTAGTGCATTATTTAAGTAAGCGTGGCATGAACTGGCACATCAACTAAACTCACTCCTGCTCGACAAGGAAGGCATGAGATCGCATTCATTTTTGGCCAGCTTCTCTCACCGCATTCTATTCCTTCGTTGTTGAGCGTCCTGAGGAACGACCAAGAGTCCGATATGGTGAGGCACGAGGCCGCGGAGGCCCTCGGGGGCATAGCAACACCCGAAGTACTTCCTCATCTAAGGGAGTGGATGAACAGGGAAGATGCTCCTAGGGTTGTGCGGGAGAGTTGCCAGGTTGCAATAGACATGTGGGAGGTACGTCTTATCCTGATCTGACAAGGATTGTATCCGTTGACTTGACCTTCAAAGTACGAAAATTCAGATGAGTTCCAGTATGCGAACGGCCTCGTGAGTGCACCTATTGCAGTTGCATAATTGGGGTTCTGCATACGATGGTTGGTTTCATTCCTAAATAGATGAGGTGCTTTACGTTAAATAACAAGCTAGGATGTAATACATAGCCTTTACTTCATACAGTACACTTTGCTTTGAATTATTGAGTCCATATAACGGCAATATTATTTTTATCTATTTGTTCATAACAAAGATTCTTTCCTCGCAGAGCCCTGAGGCAATCTGATGCCTCTTGACGGGCATTCCTATCTATTAGCTCAAGGATGGGCTGGGAAAGGTCAAGGACTCCGTCAAGGGGCGATTACTCGCCCTCTTGCCGTTCCACAAAAAAAGAACCTGTCCGGGTTAGGGAAGGATCGCGATGAAGCGTTTCCCTTCTGGGATCAGTGAGTAAACGAAATGCTCTCACTGGGTTGGGAAAGTTTATATACCGCTTATTAAGTCTTTTTTCAGCAGCAGCCAAGTCCATTCAGCTCAAGGTGATCAGTGATGACGATGTGGTATGTTCTGTAGTCGTTTGCATACATATTTCTTCTCAATCGCGAGGAAAGTCCGACACCGGTTCATCTGAGCCAATATACGCAAGAACAACGACTGGTATTTTATCTAATCGGCGACCAGTGTCTGGTCTACTTGCTTCCGAGTTCAGCAAAAAGACACCTGGGACAAATTTACTCTCTACTGCAAAGCGTGAAGCCGCTAAGAGCAGTTTGTATGCGCGGTTTTTTCGTGGGCCTGTTCTAGGCCCTGATGATGCATCCCCATCCATTCAAACACAGAGAACGGCCATTAGTGAAGCTGAAACGATCAATGGTCCGATGTCCATTGTGAGCGAAACTTTGGAGAGGCAAATGCACACCGAAACCTCCAAGACTTTGTCGAAGAAGCGAAAACGCGATGATGGCGAGCGGATGGGAGGAGAAAAGATAGAAAAGAAGAGAGGAAGCAAGTCGAGGAAATTGCAAAAAAGGGAAGAGAAGAAAGGTCAAAGAGAACTGGAAGCTGTGGGAGGGACAACAAAGGATACGGAGAACAGGGAAAGGAAAGGGCGGAAAAGGCTGAAGGAGTTCAAAGAGAAGGCGAGAGCGGAATGCCAAATAGATGGTGACCTTCCTCGCAATGAAGTGAAACTTAGGAATGAGGGCGGGAAACAGCCAGTGGACGGAAGCCATCTAATGGGTATGGCTCTATCTTCATATAAGAAATTGTGGGCATATCTAAATGTTGGTGCTAAAGATACTCCAGATTGTAGGTTGGACCGGCCAACTAAAAAGAGAAAGCGGAAGTCGAAAGAGGCATGAAAACCTTATGGCAGAACTACTCCAATTTCTTGCTCTGACTGCAATTATACTTTGCATATAGATTTCTATTCGTATGTTACAATTGCGCTCGTTCCAGATGCATTATTTTACATAATCCAGCCTTCTACCAAGATGATAACTCTGTAGATGGGCGAAACATCTCGGCATAACTGGCAGTTAAGCACGAGTACTTCTCCAAGCACTTTGCATGGCGATACGGCGGGCCTGTTACATAGATGTCTTTAGACACAGGCAAAGGAATGTGAGTAAAGGCATACTTGATCAAGCGAGATCGAATCTTCTCTGAGTTCCACTTTTTGTCTACTATCATCGTCGTCGTCATCCTCATCATCAAAAGGCGTTTGGGTAACTCCTGCTCGCATACCACCAAATGCAGCTTTCCCGCCAGCTAACGAGAATGGTGTAGACGCTACAGCAGTTCCAAATACGCTGGCTGTTTTGGGGGCACCGAAAGCCGCAAATTCGGTGACTACCTTGCGTGGTGGTGAGCTAGGGGCAACCGTTCTGGTAGGCGATAACGGGATTTTTGGTGTCGGCTTTGGTGCCGGAGCATATCCATATAATGATGAATATGAACTTCTATGTTGGGCTGACCGAGCTTGTAGATATTTATCGGTAAATCGTGTCCCATGTACCTGAAGGATAACAATTGGAAATCAGAATACCTGGTTAAGCATAGACAACCAGGTCAGACTTGCTCTCTTTAACAGCGGCCGAGCGTCTGCAAGTGAAGGAGCCTGGGTAAATACGGCGACGTTGTGTCTAGCTTCCTCCGAATCCTTGTAAATGCTCTCAATGACGACTTTCTTCGTGCTTTCATTACGTAGAAGTAGCTTTTCATGAAGTTCTCGGGCAACATCATCCACACTTTCATTGTTGCCAAGTATTCGGGCTGCCACTGCATGACCGACTTCGCGAACAAGGCGTTCCATGTCGAGATTCTCGAGCACGCTGCCAACAATGGCGTGAGCAAGCAGGTCGGCAGTTGTCAATGGCAGCATCAATCCGGATGTGATATCTGTGATGGCTTTGTAAAAATCATTGGCGAACTGGATTGTCCATTTGCTATTAGATACACGTTCGACGGCGAAGCACTACTCACTGAATAGCCACTAAGTGCGGGCTCGCAAGCAACGAAAAACTAGTCTCAGATCGTGTTAGCCTATATGAATGATGGCGGAAGAATGACTACCAAAGGGATGCCACGACTAGCCATCTCTCTCGCTAGATGTAAAGGATCATTCCCGTCTGGCGAGCCCTCGTCAAAGCCTGAGTTTGCAATTAGTACAACGACGCAAGAGCTGCAAGGATTTTGTACCGTCTGCGTATTCTCCGATTCCGTGTGGTGGCGCGTCCGCTATAAGCACAATCATCTTACTAGCATGCTCCCTCCAATTCATATGTAGTGCTTCTGCCATTGCGGCGGTCACCGCTTCGGGTCCATCTCCACCGCCAGACGCATACAGGCCAGACAAATCATTTTGTACTTTGCTGACGTCGGACGAAAAGCCAAAGTTCTTGACAACATATGTATGATCCTGAGGAGGATGATCCCGAAAGGCGATTAATCCAACACGCAGGTCTTCTGGGCTCTGTAGCTTTCCCGACTCAAAGATGTGTGCACATATCTCTTCGATATTTTTCATTGCAGATGTTATGTAGCTTCCTTGACTTCCTGTACAGTCTTGAATGAAGACTAGGTCTCTGTGTGATGATGAGTCAGTATAATGCAGAGTTTTGAAGCATGGAACTTACAGCGTCTTGCGCCCGTCATCGACGATATTAGGCTGATTCGGCTGGTCCTGATATTGGCCATTTGCAGGAGGTTGAACCGTAGAATGTGAGAACTCCATGTCTTCATCCATGGTGTTAGTTTGTAAGCTGTCGTTGAACTTGTGGTCGTGCAGATGTGTCTCTAATGTTGAGTCAGTCACTTGGCGTTGATACACTGAGGAGATCGTTAAAGGTAACGAAGGGAAGAGCTATTGAGATCGATATGCCCAACGCCCAACAAGAAAAGTCTTTAAAAGGTTTCTTGGCTAGACAGGCCCCTAGCACGAGTTTGCAATGATGTGAGATTCGGATCTTATGTGTCGGCTTTCGGATTTAATCGTTCTACTACGTGTAAAGTGTAATAATACTAGTCTAACACATCATTATCAACGTCGCCCACTAGATAGCCAGTTTGTCCAAAATGACCCCCATCCAAATAGACCAGAACCGCCTGGCCGGTATAGCGAACGATACACAACAAACAACCCAGCTGTACAGCCCCCAATAACCGCTGTCAAAGTAACATACATCCTGAGTTTGGCAGCGGCCGTCATAGCCCGGTCAGAGCCTCCTGGAATAGACCTATTTCTAGCCCGAGCAGTGAGTTTTTAGCCTTCCTATCAACGAAGCAATCTTACGGGTTCATTGCAATATCACAGATCGCATGAAAAACATCAGCGACCTGGCCAGTCTTGACACTAACGGCGACAGGGACCTGAAGACCTAGTCGTCGACAGTAGACATCCGGCTGAACTTCGTGCCTCTATACAACATAATCAGTTCTCTCGTTATGCTAAAATAAAAAGTTTTATGCATGAAGTGGTGAAGGCTAATACTCACTCACCACTAGATATTTTTCCGATCCATTGATATCTACAGAATTGACCACGCTAATCATCTTGCTCGTTGGCTCGTAAGTCTCATTAAAAGGTTTCCCGGCGAATGATCTCAACAAGGAAGTCTTTCCCGAGCCGGCCGCTCCTATGACGTACGATAAGAAAACATTTCTCGTAACTTTGCCTTTCCGGCGGTCAATTTTCCGTGCTCGGGTAACTTGCAAAGCATCCGTTCGCGGTTCATTAGGATATCCGAGATAGGCCAAGTAAGCAAGGGTAGTTTTGTGGTCCAGTAGGGTGGTCATACTGCGCAACCAACCAGCTACAGTCTGTGGTAAGTCATGTTTTTGCAACGTACCTCCACTGGGCCAGCCAACCTTGCAAGGTCACAGCTCCTGTTTCATCGGAGAGAGTAGTATCGGGAAAATTTTGCGTCGCCCAGGGGTTGCCAGGAGATGTACTGAATAATTCATCCAACTCCGTGGTCTTCAGTGCACCATCTTGATCCTAGGAGGAATCAACCAGGGATGGAACAACAGGAGTGGTGGGGGCAAGAGTCACCTTATCAAAGGTTTCAAAGATGTCGGTAAAGAACTGATAGCCAAGTTGACTAAGTTCTACGGAGCAATCCTGCGATACGTCAAATCTCAAAAAGAATGTCAATACTCCGCTCTGCCGGGCGGGACGGTACGTACTTTGGGGATAAGAAACTCTCGGTTAAACGGAGATCTTCAGCATAACCAAACTTGCGCAGAACTGTCCAAGTCGTCTCCAGTCGTCCTCGTTGAATGAAGATGGTATGAAGGTAGAGAAATCCTGCTTCCGTCAGGCCACCATCTCGGACACCGCCATCTGCATGTTCTTGAACCATTTCCCTGATACCCTCCAGCTCTTGTAGCTGCAGCGGTGCATCGAAACATTTGCGCTAGGGTGAATATATGAATTGGAGAGTAAGCACCTGATTGGGAAACTAACTTGAAACTCGTTAAGCTCCGCCCCATCTAATATATCATCCTTGTTGATGTCGCAGAGCTTAAAAATCCGCCTTAGAGCCGCAACACATGCCGGTTTCAATACCTTGAGAAAGCACATATTGAGTAAGTGGTTCTATGAGATACTGGAATGCATACATGATCACGAGAATCATACAAAGGTGCAGTGGGATGTAGGACCGCCTTTTGAGCGAAGTAGAAGACTTCCGACACGTTCAAGGGCGTTTTGGCTGAGCATTCTACACAAGTTTCAACCTCCTGAGATTTTGATGAGTAAAAGACGCGACAGCAGAGCTCATTTTGTTACGCACCTTGAAATCATTCATAATAGGAACGATTTCATCTTCCAGAGCCTCATTTGTGACCTGGCCGCCACGCAGGTCTATTTTATTACCCACCAGTACAACGGGAACCTGTGCTTGTTATTAGAAAATGTATATCATGTAGGAATTTGTTTACATTAACACCAAGCTGTCTAAAATAAGGTAGCCAATAAGCGGGAATGCGATCGAACGAGTTTGGGTTGTCGATGGAATACACGACACAAATAACGTGTGCTTTTCGGATCTCTGACTCCAGGTGCGATCGGTCCTGAGGTCCAGCTATTTAGTGAGGTGTAACCAATCATCCTGTAACAGTAACGCGGAGACAGTTGACAGACCTCCTGAGTCGACGATGTATGTGGTAACATTTTCTGGTGTGACCTCGGGTGGGATTGTAACTTCCGGAACGACGTGTTGAACCTGAGCACAGGAAGTAAGGTAATGTCGCGTAGTGGCCAAAATATTTTCATACATGGGCCACAAATGATTCCTTGATTAAAGAGGTAACTATAGTGCTTTTGCCAACGGCCTCTAAGGAGAAACCATGAGACGAGAACGGTCAAGCAAGTCAAGACATCCTGACCGTCGCCAACAAGCAAAATGCGTACATCTCGCCGCATAGAACCCTGACAAGCCTCTGAACGCGGAGTATTAGGAAGAGGTAGGCAAAACTGCTTCGGGCTACGTATGTCGGAGGACCCGTATGGAAAGTGCCTCCGTCACGTGGTCTTCCGGCGCGAATCCGAGTTTCGCTCATACTGACTTGGACACCAGCAAAAGATTTCATTTTCTAGGCTAATCTGCAGGCTGTGTCGGGACCTATAAAATATGGCATATATTTGAGCCGCTGGAGATTGTATCCCTTCAACCAGCAATCTCTCAACCCTTTTACTCTGATCTTATGTGCTTAACTTCGCTGCCAGTTGATGTCCTAATCCTGGTTTTGCAATACACCCCTTTACGAACGCTAATTGCTCTCTCAAAAACGTCTCTCTTCCTGAAATACTTGGTACTTATTCATATACTTCTCAGATGTTGATACTTTTATCGATCAAATTAGGTTGACAATTTTGGTTGGACGACATTCCTGCAAGCTAACCCTAGGCCCTCGTTTAGTCTCAACAACACTAGAATAAACTGGACATCCAAGGAGCAAATTAGTTATAATACCATTACTGATCGTTCTTGGTTTCACGCGGAGTTTATCGCGCGGCCTCTTTCCCGACCATGGGTGGGCAAGAAGCAGCCCATTCTGGCTATCAGTCCAACACGATTGGTCGTTGCTTCCGGCTCCAATCTGATATCCTATAAATTCTGCACGGCCCAAAGTGCAGCGTCTCCTTCTGTTCGTTATGAAGGAACCTACTCTTGCACGACATCGCACTTCCCACATGCTGTCATTACTGGTATAGCTTTCATTAACGATGGAGGCTTAGACCAGACCCTTTGTGTCGGTTTCTACGATGGCGCTTTGCAACAAGTGTTCCTGAAACCTCCACTACAAGACGGCGCGCCTTTGGAAGCGAAGTGTTCCGCTATGGTAAACCTACCAAACGGAGATTACGTGGAAAACTTGTCATCAGAGAGGAACAAGACACTCTTCCTCACGTCGAAGGGCCGTGTCGCCTTATGTGACTCGCTACCGTTTGCATCGAATCTTAGTGCGCTTTCATCCCCCTTCATAGATGAGCGAAGCTGGACCGCCCACCTCTGCTTGGACTCTTCTGGTCCATATGCTGCATTTGGAGTTTCGCATTCTTATCCGCTTAGAATTCATTCCATTTGCAGCGATGGGCTCGCCCGGATACCAACTATTTATCCTGCTGCCGATATGGATTCCGATTCTATAAAACCCACCGCAGAGTCCGCAGTTTATGGAATTTCACGCGCTCCCCTAGCATCTCCATGGGGCGCGTCGCCGCAAATTATCGTAGCCGGCTGGTATGATGGGATAGTACGCTGTTATGACTTGCGATCCTCATTGCGGCTTTCGCCGCCCGCTGAAATGGCGGGCTGTACTGCCCTCCGTCCAGTTCTAACAATGAGTGACCCCATGCAAAGAGAGTCAATTTATACCGTCTCGTGCGGTGGCGGTTCTGCAAGCCATGTTGCAGCCGGTTCCGCTCGACACAGTGTCGTTTGTTTTTGGGATATCCGAACTCCCAAGAAAGGATGGAGTGTCCACGCACCTGGAAATGATCACTCTCCTGTCTATTCCGTGGTCCTCGAAAGTTCACGACTCTATGGTAATGTCATGATAGATAATTATAATGCCCATATTGATACTCGCTACAAATAAAAAGATTGGACACAGCAATAGATGTAAATGTGATGGGAGTGCAGATGGGTATGATGACAAATGGAGAAATAGTAAAACAATGGCGAAGTCAGGTGTAATAGAATTTAAAAGAAAAAGGTAGTACTAGCATGGGTATTACAGTGTCCCGGTGTCATCACGACGATGCCGCGGCAGTTTGAGATGTAGAGCGGCTAGCCCAGTTAAAGAACTGCCGCATGTCGCTGGTAGGAGCGGTATCGGCAGGTTGTCTCGGTTCGACCAATAAACTAAGAAGGTAGAGTTCCAGTTGCCATCTGAATGGATAAAATGTTATAATTCACCTTCGACGGTAAAGGTCATCGAGTCCTCCGTGATGACGCGCCTTTTCAAAGGCACCATTAAGGTATTCTTGAACTTCGGAGATTGCCTTTAAGTTATAGGGAACCTGGAAACGTTGCATATCTTCTGATTGTTAGAAGTGTCGCTTGCTGTGGACTAATGAACACACCTTGAATAATGCGGGCAAGCTTATGATATTTGTTGAAGTTGAGTAAGTTTTTATTTGGGTTTATTGGCGAGGCCCGATGTGAAGGATTTCCTTCTCGACAGAAGGTAACATCTGTCAGATAGAGTCCTACAAGAGGAAATGAGAAAGAAACAAAGGATGATGTATATAACCCAACGTACCCAAAAATGGAACAGCTGGCGGTGCAGTATTCCGAAGCCTTGATCGATACTCGTGATAGTTCCGACTATGGTCAGCTAACCTGCGCAGCGAGTCCATTTGAGACCTGTATTTCTGGGGAATGCCCTATGGAGGAGACTCAGATGTGACCCTATGAAGATAGAATACACCAGTCTCTTACAAGCCAGGTTTGATGTAATCGAGCAATAGTAGAGGAGTCCAGGGCGGCTAGAATTGATCGAGAGGTGCTGTAGTTGTGCAAAGATGTACAACGCTATGAAAGGGTGAGACAGATCGAAGCACAGCAATGGGTCAGAGCTCACATCTGCCACCTTGATAAAGAACCTGACCAAGTTAGTTCTTTTCTTGAGGTCGAGTTCATCGAGTATGCTTTCCGCAACCCAACCTGTTATGACCGTGCTCAATGACGAGACAGCCCTGACATTTGTTGGCGGTTTTGCCCCCGTAGTATCTGGCTCCAGGATTTCTTCTGGCTGGATTGCACAGTATAAATTGCATTCCATGATAGTCAGCTGCCTGGCTAGTTCTAGCGCGTCGAAATCGGTTATAGCGATCGATGTAAAGTCTCGTTTCCGTAACGCAACGAGCAGAGTCTTGGTCATGGTTGGTCGGGGGACCTCAGATGTAAGCAAAATTGCCGATGGGGGGTTGATGGACATTCCAGGGTCGCGAGTTCTGTCGCCTTTGGGGCTGATGGTGTAGTCCGTAGTCTGGCGGCGTAGGTTTATCAGTTCCAGGATTCGTTGGGCAGGAGCGGGTGAGAAGCTCATCAACTCATTCCTGGTAAACATTAACAATGGCGGGAGTGCTAGATCGTCCACGCCGGGTCGCCAATACGTTTCAACCCAAGCCTTGATGAGGTTCGACACCCGGAGGCGAACAGGAATACCCTTGCGCTGCTGCCAAATTTGCATATCTACTTCTGATATGCCATTTGGAGGTTGAATATTATATCGTGTGATGATTGTGGTTACGAGGTCGACAGGTGAAGAAAATAGTCGAAAGGTCATGAAAAAGACAGCAGAAAATGCAGGGTCTACGAGACTGTCGTGTGGTGTCATCTTCTCCACTAATGCATCCATGGTGGCGCCTACGAGATGGCCCTCGGTGTTGTATGCAACATCCTCCATGGAATAATCATGCGACAACATCCATACGGTGGGATCCTCGATGAGTTCTGGACTGAGCGCAAGAGATTCTGCAGTAAACTCTCCATCATACGGCCTCTCTTCGGCATCTTGAGCATGATTCTCGAGACTTCCCTCCCACGTCGTCCCATCGTCAGTGCGTGCTAAAGAGCTTGGAGAAGGAAGGTCAGGCTCAACCGCGGAATGAGTGACATTGATGAAAGAGGGAGGCTTGCGTTGTATATCATCGGGCGAGGTCGCGGGAGTGTCATCCGACATCGGGGAAGATTTCAAGGTGCTGTTTTCTGAAGAGCCGAAAGAAAGTCCACGGGGCCTGCGAACAGGAAGAAGCGCTGTATTTTGGATTGTGAGGTCATCATCTGCGTCAATCTTCGACAGTTCCTGGGGTACTATTGCATAAGCGGGCTTCAGGGCCTCTGGTTTTGAAAGTTTGTTGAATATGTCAGGATGGTTGTCCTGGTCCACATTCGGCAGCTTGATAATGAATGGCCTATCATTGAACGATCTGTTCAAACAAACTTTCATGGCAGCAACACAGTCGGCACCTGCTTTGAGCGCGTTGGTGGCGGAGCGCAAGAGGGTCTGTTTCTCCTCCTCTTCCGTGATTGACGAGGGAAGGGATAACGTGAGAAGGCGAACAGACTCTGCGAGAAAGCTGGTGACATTGTATAGACCTTCCTTAGCGGACTTCAGGTTCCTCAGTCTGTTGAAGGGAATATTCGAGCTTGACATGACGGCCTCTACAAGGGTGAGCAACTTGCAAACTAGCTCCACGATCTCCCTGACAAGGTTATACAAGTGGCCTGTGCTTGAGGCATGTGAGTTCCGAGAGTGGGAATGAGCGTGGCCGATGAAAGCAGCGATCGTTGACAAGTATTGATCATGTGTGAGGCGAAGGGCGTCCAAAACCTGGGCGGCTGTCGAAGGACCGGTGGGAAATAAAGGAATTCGAGGAGAGGATTCTTGAGAAGAGAACGATGATGATGAAGAGGTGCTGCTGATGGACAGAGCGCCCTGTCTGTGTTGGCCGGTGGTACGGTTATCAAATGGATCCGATTCCCTCGATCTCACCATGGGTGGAAGTGGTATTGCCTCGGAGTCGGGTGCCATAGCATCTAAGTTTGAGAGGCCGGTCGCACTTCTCCAATGTGGTGTGGGTCCTGCAGAGGCTAATGAGAGTTGTTCTCCCCGTAATCGGGTCTGAGTAGGCGTCATCCCATTTGGAGAATCTAATCCATCATAGGACGTAGAATCAGGGGTTACATCCTGACTAGTCCAAGAAGCACCTCCAGCGTTTGCATAATCCCCGGACTCCCTTGGGTCGGGAAGCTTAACTCCGCACTCCTCAGCAACGGACAAGAACCTGCGTACGGTAGCAAAAACTTTACCACCGAGGCGAAGCATGCTTTGTACTTCCTGTCCCTGATTACTGTTATCAGAAGCCTCGGAAGCCTTCTTTGCCTGTGCCACTAAAGCAGCAAGGACAGATAGTATTTTTCTCCGTTCTTGTGCAAGAGGTGGATGCTGCTGTAGTAGTGGTGCATCTCGCACAAGGGTCTCAGTGGCTGATAAAATTGATCGAACACACGAAATGATACAGGCTGTAGAGGGCGGGAAATGCGTGGCTCGGTTGGCACGTACGGCAGTTTGCAATAAGGAAAGGCTATGTAGCAGAGGTATCATAAGAGCGGGGAAGGAGGAGTCAACATCCGGACTGAGGGGGCCGGATGTGAAAGGTCGTTGGGTTTGCTGGGGCGTCTCAAGGGAAGATGTGTGAGCGTCTGTTGGCTCATCAGACAAGGAATGAGAAAGCGTAGGCTTTTACTTGAATGTTAGTAAGCTTCGTGCAGTGCTGATTAAAACTTACAGATTGATTCTGTGGTAGCGGATAGGCGTCAATGTGGACGTAATTACTAGGAAACCAACCTCGCCTTCCGTCTATTTCTCCATCCCACCAACCGCTCGGATCTGTGTTATGGACAGTAATAACCTGGCCTTCTCGAAAAGACAGACATGAAGGATTTTCAGGACTGGGCGCATAGTCATGCAGAGCAAAAACGCGATCCGGCCTGTTTGGTACATTGCCGTTATCCACAAGATTAGGTGGACTAGGAGATCGCGGAGGAGAACCGGAAGTAGGCTGAATAGATGGTTGGAGGGAAGTGGGCGAGTTATTGGTAGGAGGAGAAATGAAAGAGGGCGAAGATGACGCATTTGATGCGGTGCGATTGAATTGTGCACCAGGAGAGTTAACATCCCTAGGACCACGCAATGGGGAGCGACTGCGGGTATTGCGAGAAGGTAATATGTGAGATTGTGGACCGACGCTTCCAATGTTATGCTGCGGCTGGGTCTTGATTCTAAGATTGGAGTACATTGATTAACAGCACTGATATATATGTCGGTGATATTACTGTCTTGGATACAAGCGGATGGAAAACCCAGGAGCAGCCTTGAATGCACCCAGGAAATATGTGCTCGACGACAATGATCGAGAGCAGAGACAGAGGGAATAAAGCGACCAGGCAGGTGGTACAAGTATGGCGGGTATGTCGAGCGAATTCGCGTAAGGACAGATTGAAAAAGTTGGACGCGAATGGGACTACGGAGATATAGGCCTCAGTGGGGATATATTGACCCAAAGTAGGGAATGTAAGCTTGAATTCCAAGGACTTTTTCGATGGTGGGCTGCCAAAAAAAACCGAGTTTAGTGCAGATAGACCATGTAAAAGGGAATGGACGGTGGTAACCCACACCACGCCCTCAATTATCTCTCTTTGCGTTCCGGTTCCGGTGCTCTAAGTTCAACTAGTCAAACAACTACAAACAAAACATCCCCCCGTTGCAAGTACGGGTACAGCAATAAGCTGAGCTCACATCAGATTACTGTACAGCGAAAATGGATCAGGAGACAGTTCTACACAACTAATTGATATTCAAGTCAAGTACAGTAATGGCAGGGCACTTGACCTTTGATAGCAAGGCGGCGTGAAGTATTAATTTAAGTATTTGCAATTTTACCGCGTGCTTTATTGATGGCGCTAGTGCAGTCGTTTCGTTGGAGCTACTTGCCTAGAGCTAATACTGGGCTTGCGCGTAAAAAGTTCACCTTGTGTGCCCGTTGGATCTTTGATATTACGTTGTGATCGTCAAGCAATATTCAATTCGCACTGTCATCATCATTTGATGCATCTCCTAATTAATACAACCTTGTCAGCACGTGATACGTGCCATGTCTGTTACCACTCCTGCTGGCCTACTGGCAGAGTCGATAGCAGCTTTCACCAATGCTGCCCACCAAGCCGTAATCGCTTTTATATCCGGTTCTTGGCGTGAATGCTAATTTTTATAGTTCTCAGAAGCCGAAAGCCAAGCTCAACAAAATATCACACAAGCAACCGCTGATGCGCGTGAGGCACGTATTGAACGCGACACTACCTTGGCGGCATTGAGCTCAGCTCGACTATTGGAACAAAAACTTGAAAGAGAGCTTGGTAATGCAAAAGCTGCTGTATGTAATTACTCTGTCTCTTCTTCGTTACCCATCCCTATCCCGCTTCACAGCTAAAGCAAGCCGAGATATCTGTGAGTGATGCTGACGGATCCCACCTCACTAATTCACGTCATTCCGTTAGATCTCCCACCAGAAGGAGACAATTTCGCAGCTACGTCGGGAGGCCTCGCAGCTACGCCAAGAAGCAGCACAATGGAAAGATCAATCACAGATCTGGCAGGATCACTTCCTTCGAGTCGAACAGGAGCGGTGTCGCCTGAATTCAAGGATTGAGGAATTTGCCACTGGAAAACTACAAGTATGTCTATTATTACAACCCACTATCATTGTATCTTCTTCACTGAAACGATAATTAGTGGACTCAAGCTGTGGTTGATCGTCTTACCCCAAACCAACCAGCTATGGACATAACTGAACCGTCCTCGTCATCATATACTAAGCGGCTTTCCGCTTCTTCACACCATAATACCCATAGATCAGCCATAACCACTAGTCCACTAGATGTCGACTCGCCCTCTAGTGCCCGAAAAGCGGATTTACCAACATCAAATCGCCACAGAGCCCCCCAAAGTCCAAGTACTTCCCCGCCACAGCTTTCATCACATCATGACATACGCTTAAGTCCTATTCATAAGTCTGATACTCAAACCCTTCCACACTACCAAACCTCCTCGAAACATCCGGCGCGACGTCAGACAACTGTTATACGGCGTGTCCAAGCTGTGATTCATGTCAAAAAGGAAGAGTCCGACATAGAGCTAAAAAAGGAAGAAAGTCACCGTTCAACGAAAGTACGACCCCAGAAACGTGTCGTTCAAGATGCATCCGACGAGAGTGATCAGGATTATGAGACTAGCGATCTATCATATAGAGAGGACGATGATGACGAGCTGATGTTGGGTGCGGAGGTTAGTAAACACTCTATCTATAGTCTATTCCTTGTTTACCCTACCATCAGGAACCTCCTAATGAGGACCCTAATACTATTACAGAAGACCATGCTTCATCATCGCCTAAAAAGAAACGTAAGATTGGAAGCTCAGCCAGGCGTGTACGTAGGATTTGATCAACAGCATCACTTAAACGGTAGGTGTATTTCCGACCTCGTAAACAAGGCAGGAATAAGCATACTTATCAGTATTTATCGCTGTACACCACCTGTACTTCTACGAGTAGACAATGTATAATATTCATTGTCATGAATGAAATTAAGTACACCCGACCAAATTATAAAATCACATTGCTCTCGTCGTATTTTACATGAGCTTGACCCCCGAACTTACACCGCCCGATTTTTTCAAGGCACGGGTCGTAGCAAAGAGGATTCCATCGATTAAAGATGCAACAGTCAAGACTCCTCCAACAATGGCACACGTCCTAAAACATTGATTAATACACTAGCAAATCGAAGCGACAACACAATTACTTACGAGGTGACAAAATGGGCGAACGCTTGTCGTGTGTCAGAATGTACCACGAGGATCGGCGAGATTTCAAAATTGAAGAATGCGCCTGAGAGATATGTTAAAATGGTGCACCCTGAAAGGACCCCAGCACATACCTGGCACACCATTAACGCCATGTTGTAGATGTATGCCTTGAGGTGTGTCGCTTTGAGATCCCTCCGTTAAGTCGCGCTCGAATGAGGTTGCACTGTACTGATGTGTGTTGATCTTACATGAAAATTAAAGTGAACTTCAGTCCCAATGCGATTCGTTGTGAGCCTACCGTTTGGCCATCGTATGTATGAAACCGCGTCGAGACCACCTTGAGGAAATATTGAAACATGTACTGAGCTTTACTCGTCTTCGTTCATTTCAGACACGGACAGTGTTAGAAAGACGATAGCGCTTACCCTGGCATGCGTATTATCAAGTGGATCGGCATCTATACCCAGTCTTTTCCTCATGGCCTTGCCAGCTGAAGCCTTCCAATAATCATATTCATCGTCACCTGATTGAAAAACTCAACATACAGGCCATGTATGAATGGATAACACACACCTTCGAAAGCAAAATGATGAATTTGGTGCGAAAAATCATGGCGTGAGCCATCGTCACGAAGATAAGGAACTAGCTCGTATACGTTGCGGGCATTGGTCTGGAATGAGCGACCTGGGGAGAGATGGATATTCCCAATAACCTTATTTACACGGATTCGACCGGAGATGTTGCAGCCCTCATTGGTTTGTTCCCGTAGCTTCTCTGCCCACCCTTCATTCTTACACTATACAAATGTATCCAGTTCAGGCTACTATCAGGTCAAGGTACGATGGACTCACTTGCTCAATGGCATCAGGATTGGAAAAACTCCAGCCGCGGTTGACGTATGCCGTACGAACCTCTTCACATGTGTTACAACATCCGCTCTCAGGTTCTAAGCCACCATAACACGATCCACAATATCCATCCTTCTGTACCTCATTCATCTTATCGAGATCGTTTTGTAACTCGGCGCTGTAAGAGTTGGGTACCACGACGCCGTGCTCATCCAACCGTACTTTTAGAACATTATGCGAAAGGTCTCTTTGCAGCTCCCCACTTATATCCATAACATCCAAACTAAGAACTAGTTGTCAAGGGTCAATTAGTTGGGATGCAAAAGCAGAATTCGTAAGACTAACGATAGCATGGGACCCTTGGAAAGGTTACATTCAGATTGACAGTCAGTTTCTCTCCACGACTCTTGTCAACAACGATAGATGTGTCAATTGTAATTTTGCGATAGTCAATAAATTCCATTGTTGTGAACGCCAGGATGATCGCGGCCGAGAGTATAGTCACTGACGTATCCCACTAGTCAGAATTATATTGGGGTACCATGCACAATATGCTTACAGAAAGCACCCGTCCTTGTCTTGACCTTTACATCCTCTGTAGTCTGTAGAACCTAAGTCCACGCAGAAATAGCGACGTGTCTTTCACACACCTTGCCAAAGGCATCAACGCCTTTAAGGCTGCCAAATAACCCTTTCGCCATACCAAGCTAAAGCAACCCCAGGCTTATATGAGCTTGTCAAGGCAAATAATGAGACGACTGGAAATGTAAGTAAATAAATGGGAATGAAAGAAAGGATCCGGAAGTCTACAAGTAATATCCCGTGATCTCCGTCGACGTGTCCTTTACTCATCCACGTGTGCAGTCTGGCTTTCACCGGGTTTTCTTCGCTCTCCAACGATGAATAACAGGAGACCGCATTAATTAGATTATGAAAAATTACTGTATACCTATTCGATCAACGCCCTGCTTCACTTTGTCAATCAAACTTAGAACACCATCTCGGATACCATCTGCCTGAACACCAACCCCTTCTCCATTAGACCTGAAGACGCCGGAGCCGCCTGACCCTCCCAAACTCACATTGACGCTGCCAAGGTTCAAGTTTAAGGCCGGTGCTGTCGATGCTGATTCTGGCGGGGGCTCGTAAACAGATGATGGAAACGAAGTAGCAGCAGAACGAATCATCTCTAGATATCTATCACAGCGTTGAATATTGACTAATACGTCAAAAACATCATAGGCTTACGAGGACGAGTTGTGAACACAGGTACCGCCGAGAAGCAAACGTGTACCGGCTGCAGCACTATCCTGGTTGAACAGTGTTACTGTGCGTGCCTCCTCGAAAGTCGTCCCGCCAATCACAAATACGATGACATCTTGTGGCCTGAACAGGTAAGTATTGACCATCGTATAGTCTTCAAAGAGGAAAGCTTACCTCTGCAAACTCGCATTCACCCCAGGGGCCTCTACAAACGGGTAGCTCGCCTCCTTGAGCTTCCCTTTCATGAGCTCAGCCTCAAGAGCTAACAAACTATCCTCGCTATTTTGAAGAAAACAGACACATTTCATATGGGGCAGACGATCTCGTTTTTTGTTGTCAATGCGGTCGGTCAGGTATACCTGGTGAGAAAGAAGGGTAGATTGAGTGGCAGCCAAGGAGACGATAGGTGTCTTGGGCAAAGGATATCAGATTCCTGGCGATATTGTGTAGTAATAAGCTTACTGTGTGCGAGTCTAGCAGGAGTACTTTCATAGCCGACGGCGTTGATATTAGCTTGACGACATATGTCTCCACCGCCTTGACGACATCCATTATGATACTTTGCGCACTTTTGCGTAGTCCGGGATGCCTAGTCAATTACGCGAGAAAGAGGTAGCAGTAAAGTTACGTCTGGTATGCGTCATGTGATATGAATTTATGAGATCGCAACCTTTCATTCAACCCCATTGATGACTGCTCCTTCTTTTTTTACGGATGAGCTCCTTCGAGCACTTGAAGACTTATCCTTTGGGATCCAATCCTTTCTCCTTGTTTCCGCTGATCCACATCAAGCGGTGGCGACTGTCAAGTTGCTTGAAGACAATTCTATAACGGTCGCGCTTACAGTTAGTGGATATGCCGTAAGAGATTTATGGCGTCTTGAGACAAAGCTTCCCAACCACTGTTTTACAGATTATCGAAGTTGCGAAAGGCAAAGAGTGTGTTTTCGAGAGTCTTGATAGCCTCCTCCAATCTACGAGCCCTCTATACGGGAAGAAGCAACACGAGCTTTGGGTTGATAAGTTAAACAGAATCTTGGCTAAAAGTCCTGTGAGAGGTCTCTGTCCCAAAAATTCGACATTTTTTAAACCTCTTTCAGCCATAATCCCCACAAGAACAGTATTAATGAATCCTATTCCATCGTCCGTTTCTTACTCTACACGCTTCCTCATGGCATCTTCGTATACATCTCTCGTAAAGTTATAGCCATCAACGCCGCTGCGCACTTTTTGAATCAAGTCGCCAACCCAAAGCCTCTCCCGTTCGGCTCTGATGCAATTAGCCCACCATCTATCCATACTAGCCCGTATACCGGGTGTAGCAAGCCTCTTTGACTCGCTTTGCTCCCACAGGATGTGAAGTAGAAACCCAATATTCAAATGCTCCAAACCAAGCTCAGATAGGCACTTCAAAATTCGAGTTATCCGCAGATTATTATGAGACGAACCTTGATATGGTAGCTAGTGAGCATTCGTACCCTCGTATAGCGCTGAAATACTTACGGATAAGGTTGTTGTACCTAGACAAGTAGTTTTTGGGCGGCAGCGAACGATCGACGAGACCTGAATCCACCGAAACCAGCCTCATTCCATAGAAGTCCAACATCATCCTGTACGACGTGACGATCCGCTTCATGATCGGCGGGTCGGCTTTCATAGCCTCTATCTCGTGCTGCTGAAGAGGTTGCGATTCGTGGTTCATTCCGTATTCTCGGATTGGGAACCTAATATGGCAGTGTAGCAGCAATGTAGGAATCCCTACCAACTAGCCTTACAACCACTGTATATAACCATGCTTATACTCAAGCCTGTCGTAATCGCCAGACCACCTGCATAGAATGAAATTTTAGCCTAGCGTCGTAAACGGAGACTTTGGAGACATACTGATCATGGATTTCGTCTATCAATCGATCGTCAGGACGGCATCGTAAGCGACCTGAGTAAAACTCGTAATTCTCTGATGCATCGAGGTCTTCCTCATTATCCGGGTACCTTGCCAAAAAGTTTTGGACGTCGAGAGGAATCTTCTGCATAGAA
>JABCKM010000015.1:1993-54859 GCA_018221805.1 Rugosomyces carneus
CACACTCATGACGGAGAACACGGCCATACGCATGAACAGCTAGACCATCCTGGTAATGCGCCGGTGGTGCTTTCGGTTTCTTGATATGATGAGCTCAAACAGTGCTGATGTGCTAGGCAAATTTTCTGAACGCGATATGCCTGATTACTCCTTACGAAACTTCGGTGAGAGGGGATTCACCGTAGGGATCGGTGGGTAAGGCGATGGTCTTTCGAAATCTTATTAGAGTTCCGTTTCTTACGCCGTATTCATCGTAGTCCCGTTGGTTCCGGAAAGACAGCATTAACACTGAACCTTTGCCAAAGGCTCAGAAAGGAGATGAATATAGGTCAAATTATCTCTCATTCCTATGAAGGATCGAACTGACGTTCGATCAGCAACGGTCACGAATGATATCTTCACTCGAGAAGACCAGGAGTTCTTGATTAGGAATCGTGCATTGCCAGCGTCAAGAATTCTCGCTATTGAGACTGGAGGTTGCCCCCACGCAGCTATCAGAGAAGATATCAGTGCAAATATGGGAGCCTTAGAGACACTTCAGGCCAAATTTGAATGTCAGCTCCTTTTTGTTGAAAGCGGTGGAGACAATTTGGCTGCAAACTACTCGAGAGAGTTGGCAGACTACATCATTTACGTTATTGATGTTTCGGTATGCCATCGAATGTTCGCTTTACAAACCCTTTCAGTTCGGGCTGATTCGATGGCTGATTCGTCAGGGAGGAGATAAAATACCTCGAAAAGGGGGGCCAGGGATATCACAATCAGACTTACTGGTTATCAACAAGGTAGAAGTGTTATTAAGGGCATTTGTGGGTCGGGACGTTGATGCTGGTTTTACCATCAGATTGACCTGGCACCTTATGTGGGTGCTTCCCTCGAGGTGATGGAACGAGACTCGAAGCTCATGCGAGGAGACGGTCCCACCATTTTCACAAGTATCAGGGAGAACAGGGGTGTTGATGACGTGGTTGGACTCATACTTGGCGCTTGGAGGACTGCAGGAAGTCCTGGAAAGGCTAGCCCTGTTGGTGAGGAAGGTTTGTAGCTCCCATGGGGAAATATGCAGAGTAGTACTATTATAAATGTCCTGTTCACTTGTCCGTATCTACGAACTTCCGTCGCAATCTGTACGAGGTGAGATGGGAAGAAGCATGTGACAAATCTACGTACCACACGTAAAAGCCTTGGAGAAAAATGTTTGTACGCTTCGAGAGATACATATATCAAGACTCTGGGTTCCATGCTTGCCCAAATTCTGACCGGAGGCGTATTCTCCACATGGGCACGCGACCGCGCAATTGTAAAAGTCGTCGCAGAGTAAGGAAGACCATCACTATGAGAAGCAGCTCTAGGAAAGTCATAACGAGATTGCGACGGCAAAAGTGAGGCAAAGTCATATATGCTTTTGTACATATAGCCAGTAGAAGTTAGCACAGAACAGCGGTCGTAAAGTACGCTGATGGTTCTTGAGGTGAGTTAGCGAGGCCGTTTGGCGAAGAATATGATTCCCCAACATAAGCTATGCACCATCTATACATGGCGTAAAGAAATCGCGTCCAGGTTCTTTCCGCATAGCCTAGAGTGACGCTGGTGGGCGTTATGGTGAGCCTCCAGGACAACAGATCACAACAAGTAGTTGACCAATCTCGGGAACTTCAATGTTGACGTTGATCTGAGCCTCTGTGTTCCACACGACGAGGTCGGTAATCTCAGTTCCATCATGGATGTAGAAACCGGGGTAACTCCTCCCGAATCGTACACCATTCTTCGGATCAAGAGAAAACGAAACGAGGAACCGCTAGACGCGCTTGGTAGACCCTCAAAGCTTACTTTTCTACGACACTGATTGAGCGCTTGTCTGGTAGTCGTTGAATCGAGAGAGCGACGAAAGAAATCAAGAGGCGGGGTTGGTGTGTTCAAATTTGCCCAAACCGTGGAAAGCGACGCATGGGATGACGAGAAACAGGCAAAGGGCATCCAGGTCTGTCTACCAGCTTCTCTACCGGCGATGCTATGTTTGACCAGACGTTCCTAAGGATCAAATATCTCGTCTCGCAAGAGAATCTGCTGTTGTGTCTGAAGCACCGTCTGTGTCTTCAGCGCTGTCGAGACCGAAGAGCGATGCACCGCATTATACTATTTTGAGCCGTGAAGATGTAGAATCTGACAATAATAGAACTTCAAGGCCTACAAATCCGTACGTGAATAAACTAGCACCGTCTCGTCCATGTATCCATCCTGTGATCCAAGACCCAAAGTTATTCCTTCAAAGAATCTTCCCTCCAAGGGTTCAAGATCCGACTACAAAATGTTCGACGCGGTTCTCATGACAGAAAATTTGGCTCGCTCCCCAGTTGATGCTGAAATGGAGAAATTCTTGCCCATGTTAAATGATTACCTCAAATGTAAGCCTCCATGTTAAGAGGTTCCTAGTAAATTTGCTCACGCATAACTGTCCAGTGGATGACGGGGCTTCAAATCCTGTACCTATTAGAGAGGTCGTTCCGTATCCTGGTCGACAGGCCCAATCAGCCGATTACGTATATGACATATTTTATCGCAGCCCAACAGCCTTCAGCAACGGGACTGCACTTGGAAAATTTGCCACTCTGTGCGTATCCATTTGCCGATGCCTAGCCACTTTTTTGAAACGTAGTAGATCTGGACTCCCCCCATCGATCACTGACCCATATGATTCTGCTTCCGAATCTGAAGAGGAGGACGAAGCTGACGAGGATTCAAATGGTCTGCCATCCGAAGTTGGTTGCGTTTGTTAGCTGACTTCTTCTGACAGCAGAGGAATATTATAAGAATGACTATCCCGAAGATGAGGAGACGTCTGACAGTGGTAGGACCTGTCTTTGACCCATGTCTTGCTGCTTACACACTTATAGATGGGTTTTATGAAGATACTGAACACGACGAATCGTATCACGAGTGGAGATGATATATGCATCGGTATCGTACACAATACACTTAGACAGACATACAATGCACTACATTCGCTACATCACTACATGATCAACTTCTGCAGCGTGAAGTAGTGTAATAGTGGGTTCATCAACTTACTTCAATCGTTGAGCGGTATCGGAGCTAGCTTATGCCTCATCTAGAACATCTTTAGGCTATAGCTGTTTGAGTGACTGGACGGTGCTCTGAGTGTTTGATCTTACATCGAAACCCCCCCTTGATCGTCCTCGTCGCGGCCTCCAAGCCAGAAGGCCAACAAATAACAACGCAGCGACTACGACGAGTGATGCGAGTAGCGTCAGACCTGCGCCTAAAAAACCAGCCCCAACTGATTCAATGGTGGGATGACTGTTTTCCATTGCTTTTGCAAATCCAAGTTCGGCGCATCCTCTGTCTTTTGAGTTTTCGCACATATCACACCATGCGGAAAGGGAGCCCATCCCCAACGGCTAGCATAAAACGGTGTTTAGAAAGCTGTAAATGGATGTTAGCTGGACATATTGACCTCAAGACGATCCATAAATTCCCGAAGTGGAACATCTGTTGCAGATCCGAAAATAGGGTATGTGTGTAACTCTTCTCCAGTTCCATTCATGAATTTAAAGCGCAGAAGGGGATCTCCAGACGCGGACTGACGAACCTCAAACGAGACCACAGAGGCGTAATCCACTGTTTATCATCAGTCTTGGAATCTGGTGTTGCAACAGAAGACACCTCACCCACTCCCGCAAGCTGAGGTGACGCTTGCACCACTCCAGTCATGTTAAACAAGGAGATGAAGGGTTTGTAAGAGATGGCATAGTAAACAAGTTTTACTGGATCCGCCTCGTCAATGATGTTCTTGAAACTGTTGAGGATGGATGGTATGATAGTCTGCCCGGCAACTAGTGGAGGCTGTTGTCGATGGTTGCCTTGCGTTAGGAAGGCAATACTTACTGTTCCGGATACCCGTAAGCTCTGGGTCGCTGAAAATATTATATTCGTGCCAGTCGGCTAAGTAACGCGCATGTTCGAGGTGGCCTCTGGGCAGTGCCTTATGGAAAGTTTCGTTATGGATCGACTGGACATTCATAAAGTCATAGACCTGATAGAGGCAAACTTTAACCCATGCTCAGCTCTGCAAGAGATACTTACATTCCACTGTGAAGAGATTAGCGCGATCATAATGGTGGGGGTGAGCTCAAACTAGACGAACCATATTTTCAAGAGTTGCTGGCCTTCCCCCCAAGAAAGCTGGAAGGGATTTGAGGAAGCCATCATGATCATTCGCCATTTGCTTGAACGCGGTGGATTTGTAAAACATGCTCGTCGCCTGATTAAAGGTCTTGAACGAGACTTGTAGATAAGCATGGATAGTTGAAAATATTGTCGAAGCTTACATTGCAGGACGTCCAACCTTCGAGTGAAATATCATTCTCCGGCTCTACAGACTCGACTAGGAAAGTATGATCTCAGAAAACTAGCATCGGCATAGAGGGTAAACGTTACCAGGGATATACTGTTCGATGTGTAAAAGTATTCAGGTATACATTCTTGTGTTCTGTATTGTCATTTCACATACCTGATACCCTCCCAGAGGCGCGGTGATATTAGTACCGTCGGCCAAAGTAGTCTTCGAGTTGCCGGTGGCGGGAAACAGACCTTGTAGAAGCGCTAATGCTGAGTTGATAATAACCCCCCCTTCGCCCCCTGCGTCGGCACGCACGCGAATCTGTGCATCATCAACAAGAGCGGCGTTGATTCCTTCAATATGGGCTGGTGACGCCTCGTTCAAGTACACGCTACGCAGGTTGGATCCCAGCTGGAATTCCTGCTGCTAGAGAACGTTACAAATGTCTCAATATTGATATTGTTTGTGTAAATGGGACGCATGTATTACGCTGCCGAGAGGGGTAAGAGCTGTGTTCGATGGTGCGTAAGTATCGGGATTCTGGTAGAAGCCTTCACAATCGTTGATAAATCGATAAAGACAGATCGACGCATAAACTGACTTTGTCGATCACCATGCCGTATGAGCAGCACGACGCCTAGCATTTTACTGTCAGTAGAGGACATTTTTACACGAGAGAAAAACAGGTTCCCAACTTGTCCGTTTTAAACAATTTTCATTGCTATTGGGAGTGTACCAATAAGCGGTGGCTAATTAGACGATGTTTACACATGGCGCCAAGGACCATATGGGCACTAGGTCTGCTGATGGATGAGATGAGTAAGATCTGATCTTGAATATGATTTTAGATAGGATCTCTAAATAAGTACTGGGCGACAACAAGAAAAAGCAGGGTGGCGCGGTCGTCTACAACTATAAAGATCCGCCAACGGACTCCATCGTCTATGGGGATGAGTAAGAAGATATGTTGCCCTAAGTTACGGGGAAGAAACTCACAAAGGGGGAGGCGGTTGGCTGGTCGAGAATAGCAAGCTCCTCGGCGGTGAACGGCAGCCGGGGGATAATTAATACACGGACAGGCAGTAGAAGAGCTATTATCACCGGGAAACCAATGGCAGCTGATTTTAGAACAAAAAAATCAGCTACGGACAGCGCGAAGGCACCGACAACCAACCTGTTGTCTGCGTAATGGCAAAAGTAGCACCGAAGCCTAGGAGTTGCGCGGCGGTAAACAAGAGAATTCGCGACTTGCGCACTTTTTTGAGTGGTTCATCATCCGGAGTAAGCCTTCTATCTCGTAGGAAATATAACAATCTCTTGGTGATCCCATTACTTTGAAGGGCATCAGCACCCATGTACCAGCTAGAAGCTTTCAGGCCATGAAGGAGGAATAGACCGGATAACGTACAATAGGCCGGCTAAAACACCTATTCAAGGATGGCATCAACAACCAGTGGAGCGGACCCAAGTCTTAGACCGACCTCGAGGAATGAGATTCAAAACATGCAGGAAAGGTCCTGTCAGTAAAACAAGGCAAAGGGAACCTTGTGCTAGATTGGAAACGCGCTGTTCTACAACTTCGATTGGGATCTCAAGGGGAATAGGATCCGTGATAGGTCGATATAACTGAGGGGCATCCGGCCCAGTTTCTTGATGCAATGCAGGGTGTTGAATTTCCGGATGGATTGTGGCAGCTTCCTCCTCCTTTTCCTTCTTCTCTGGACGTTTCATGACAAGAAGGGAGGTTGTATGTATAGGGGCCTGAGGTATAAGGCCATTGGGAGCGGGCAACCCAAGTAGTCCAGCTATGAAGGTAGTAACCCCAAGTAAGAAGAAATCCCAGTGAAAACCAGGGGGCTTTTGAAGAGGAAACTGAGAGCTTTGTGCCATTAAACTCTGAAAAGGTGTTCAATAAGTGTTTAGATGCTTGATAGCAGCATACTTACGGAAACGTTGTGGTCAAAGAAGAAGAGTATCCAGAGAACGACTCCAAACGGTAAAGCGATACCAATCCACTTGGCATCTAGCTGCCAAAACCGGACCAACCATTCACGTCCGCCAGCAGGTTGAAAAGCATGGCCGACAGGCAGTGTGGCAGGATCGGCTATGTTGAATCTCCCCCAATATGCCATGGCGGAAGAGGCTATGAGAGATATGGGCATTCCATAGTCCGCTAGAAACCGTCGGACATGCCGGTGAAAGAACGTCTGTCGGGACAGCGAGAAGAATAAGAACGAGGTAACGAGCATTAAAAGAGCTAGGATAATCGAGACGAATGCGCCAGATGGGTCGTCTGAATGTAGTTGACGAGTAGTCACTTGAATGCCGTACTGGAGGTACACCCAGGACACGTAGAATCCGAAAGTGTCACAAGAGAAAAGGGTTACATATCTCAGGAAATTACACCCTGCCGGATTAGAGGGATCAATATGTCCGTACGAACCAACAATCTAAATGACTAACAGTTGAATATAGCAGTCAACCAATGGAAGATTGCAGCCCAAAGATAAACCCATCCAATGAAGTGCAAATAATTGGGTGGGCTTTCTTGGCCCTTTATAATGTCGAATATTGTTTTGTTAAATACCGTGATAGGCCCTATAAAAGATATTCATGAAGCTCGCTTCATTATAAAGAACTTATATAATACCAGTTACGCCCGCAATAGTGAGGGGCTGTGCGCCAAAGACTGAAAAAATAAACGCAGCCATAAACGACGACAGGAGGACCTCGGCTACGCCATATTGTCCAGTTGTTTCTATCAAGTCCAGCGAAAAGGCTATGCCAGGGAGAACACTGCAAACAGTGAGAGGTGTTATGCCTATTGGTCAGATCCTCTGTAATCGCTCACTTTGCAAAAAATATGAGTGCGGTGGCAGGAATAACTCGATAATTCCATGCATCGGTCCAGTCGCTGATATACCATGGCCCACGAGAGCGAAGGTCTAGAAGGATACCTGCTCCGAGCCTTCTAACCCAAGCCAAGCGTTGTTTTGCAGTGCTTTTCAGTCGTAGTGTAACCGATGGGGATGCAGACGGGACTGCAGATGTGTCGTAACTTCTCGGGTTCCCCTTTTCATCGTTATTACCGTTACTTGATAATACAGCTTGGGGTCGTTGCGAAAGCATTCTAAATATGTCCAGAAAGAGTCGTTAGATGTTACAATGGACAGAGGTATGGTCATGAGGTTGTTGGCGTAGAGTGGTGCAAAAGCTTTAATCCCGCCTCCTTCGGAAGCGACCGACTCGGCGTTCGGCTGAGAGAAGGCATGCTGTAACCTCCCAATCAGCCATGAAGCGCTAGCGCAGCTTGATATCCCCTTTGTTTCCAGCTATGGCGGTGGGTAGCATAGTACAGACAGCCGGAATCACATTAAATAATTCCATGTGAAGAAATGTGCATATATGTAAGCAGCATGTACGGCGCAGTTACTCGTTTAAGACAAATTGTTTTTTTATGCCCAACACTCTTGTGGAACGTGTGCGGTTTGGCCTTGTCGCCTTCGGCGGTCTATATGTCGTCTTGGTCGGCGTCTTGACTATCCCCTTCTTTCAATCCCAGTATGTTTTGAAATTTTAGCACTGTGCAAAGTAATGATGCACTTTAGTGCTATATACGCGAACGCAATCCGTTTCCCCTTTTTTGCTAAATTCAATATTCCAGAGAAATATGGCCTCTCTCGTGAGTTTGAACCTGGGAAGCGAATCAAGACTCAGATTTAAACATCTTCGATAGCCAACAAGACTCTAAACTTTTACATAACTACTCCAGACAACGAAACGCTTGGAGCGTGGTTCATATTGTCGGACAAATATTATCAGTCGCTTCCAAGCATTCCCCTAGATCTCGATTTCCACGTACGCTCGGCTCTTCAACAACACCCAGTCATCCTTTTTTTCCATGGCAATGCTGCAACGAGGGCGTTTAGCGTGCGCGTTTCACATTACGAGGCCTTTTCATCTCGTTTAGGAGTTAACGTTCTCGCAATCGACTACCGTGGATTTGGGGACAGCACAGGCAAGCCAAGCGAAGCTGGGCTAGTCACAGATGGTAGGGCAGCGTGGAATTGGCTGCTTACACAAGGAGCTAGACAGGAGGATATCCTCATTGTTGGACATAGCCTCGGCACTGGTGTAGCATCCCAACTGGTTGCTCAACTCTCTGATGAAGGGTTTTCCCCCCGTGGTCTCGTATTGCTATCGGTTCGTCCGCATACCAGCTGCGCGAGTCAGGTTACCTAACAAAATCACGTAGCCATTCTCTAGCATCACGGAATTGCTAAGCACGTATCATATTTTTGGGCTTGTCCCACTAATAAAACCATTATCCATGCTTCCCTATGTCCCTCGTGAGTGGGTAATACGTTAGCGTAACCTTGATATTTATCTTTCTGGGTTACAGAACTATTGAAAATGGCCCTTATTCACAAGTTTGATAGTCTTTCCGCCGTTCCCGTTCGTAGCTTCTAGTATGTCTCTATGCTCGTGCTGATTAGTTATCTAGAGAATCAAAAGTTCCGTGCTGATAGCACATGCTGAAAATGACTGGGACATTCCGTACACGCATTCGGAGGTACTTTTTGATGCTTTCCTAAAGCCTTATCTACCTGCTGTCGAGCTGCCGGAACAAATTCTGCTATCACAAACGGCATGGGAGCAATTTTCGGAGAAACGAGAAGCCCAAAAATCCAAGCGAGATGAAATCGTCGATACGCGAACGTTGTCAAACTTTGGTACTGTTAAAAATTTTGAACAAGACGACAGGAGAGTATACTTTGTGAAAACTTTGGCAGGAGGGCATGATTATTTAGGTATACAAGAAGGTGTTCAAGATTTGATGAGATCTTCCTTTCGCCTTGACCGCAGGGCTTCCACCATGTGATGTAGCCTATAGTCCATATTAGCGGTACTGTAATCCTGATTAAACGTACTCTCCTTCTTCATTGCCACCACCGGTTCCTGAGGCCTGGTTCTTGATACGAAGCCTTAAATTAAACTTTCTGTCAAGCTTGCCTATAGTGATAGGGACCTAGTATATACGTACGCGTAATAAAAAGTCTGAAATTAAGATCAAGTACAGTATCACGTTCTTTATTTGTATCCGCATTACAGATCTCCGAAATTTTCTCCACTTTGCTCCTTTCGCGGAGTATCTTCCAAGGCCAAGATGGCCAACGCCACCCCTCCAAAAACGGATAATCCAGAAAGCAGGTCTCTTGAGAATGCCTTAGACCGCCGTCAGTCTTTTGCAGCCAATGATTCTGCGCAGTCATACGTTTACCCAGTCAGATCCTTGCTGAGTGGCCGAATTCAACCAGCTCTAGATCAATCGTTTACGCCCAGTTCATCAACTTCAGCTGATTCTAGTGCCCAACAAACGAGGAATCCTTCAGCATTTCCTACCCCCATGTCTCACTTACCCTACGTGGATGCTACCAGGAACATCTTAACAGGAGAGATCGAATCAGGTTAGGCTGCCATCCAAAGCTATACCTGCTGGCTAATCTGGATGGTCATAGAAAAGGCGATGGCAACGGATACTTTTGAAAGCCACGCTGCTACACAAGATCACGGTGAGGGGTCGCTTCTCGGTACGACTTCAACGCCACCACCAGACGAAAATCTCGAACACATTACGAGCCATGATATTCCTTTCAATCCCTCCGAACGTGGACTTGTTCATCTACCTCGACTTAACAGTTCTGCTTCTCAGCAAAAGTTGGCAGCAGATAACAATGACGTCAGGCCGGCAAATCCTCCGTTAGCGCCGCCTGGGTCTTCTGTCAGCGTACCAAGTCCTGGCTGGTCTACCTCTGGTTCTGGTTCAAATTCCGAATACTTTACGGGAAGCAGTAACGTGTCAGAGGAACTTGTAAACTTCAGAATCGAGCACAAGCAGGATGAGAATGGAAATCACCTAATTATTGGGCGTGAGGGTCAGTTGCAACGGTGCGAGGACGAGGTGAGAACACTTTCAGCTTAAAGATCTACAGTACATGACATATTCTGCGTAGCCGATCCGTACACCAGGTGCAGTGCAATCCTTCGGTGTCTTGATTGCTGTGCACGAAACAAACGATACTTTGGTTGTCCGCCAAGTCTCGGAGGTGAGCTGACTTGCTAGTCTCCCTGGTATACAGAACACGATCTAATCACTTTGAAGAACTCGACGGAGCTCCTTGGCCTTTCTCCTCAGTATCTCTTCTCGTTGGAATGCTTTACCGATACTCTTCCAGAAGCGCAGGCCGATCTCCTATGGGACAATATCCAGTACATTCAAGAGGCTCGGAGTGATGACGATGGTGGTCCGCATGTCTTTATCCTATCCGGCTGGGGAGCACCGGGCACCGCAAGAGGGGATTCGCAAGACGACCGTCTTTCGTGGAGATGTTGGTGTGCCGTTCATCGACCCGCTGTCGCCCACGATTCGTCCTCCCCGTCATCCGATTTAGTCATCATGGAGTTCGAATGGGAGAAAGACACAATTAATCCACTGTATCCTCCTGCATCACTTTCGCAAGGGATTTCGGCTTCTTCTACTCCCTCTAGCAGCACCACACTTGTCTCCGGAGATCAGGACACACATTTTGTCAACTCACCATTGCCCAAACCATCTGATCATGGCTTGGATGGAGACCATGACTGGCTTCCGAGTACTGAGGATATTCTGGAGAGTACAACTAGTTATTCTAAACCTCTACCAGCTCTCGAACGAATCAGAAAAATGAACCACGGCGGTATCGCAACTCTTACAGATGTAGCATCAGGCTCTGGTGAAAGAAGGCGGGCGAGACGCAGGGGAACGCTGGGTGAGAATGAAAATATCGGTCTAGGCATGATGGATGTGTTTGCAGTCATGGGTCAGGTCAACGAACAGCTGGGTGCTGTAGACTCCTTGGGAATGTTTTTGAAGGTGGTGGTTGGGGTGATAAAGGATCTTACGGAATTTCATAGGGTGATGGTTTATCAGTTCGATGACGATTGGAATGGTCAAGTTGTAGCCGAGCTGGTGGATTGGAGTCAAACGAGAGATCTTTACATGGGCCTCCATTTTCCTGCATCTGATATTCCCGCACAGGTGAGTAGTCATTATAAACAACTCATCGCAGACTTATCAAGCGCAAAAGGCGAGGGCTCTATATGCTACGAGCGAGTGACATATGGGCGTCCTAAACGTGAAATGTTTACTGACTAGAATTTGTAGATAAAGTACGCCTGCTATATGACCGCTCGCAAGATACAGCAAGAATTGTTGTGAGAAACAAAATGGATCTCGAGACGCCGCTAGTGAGCAAACTATCCGAATAAGCTTGTTCCTGACTGGTTTTTGCCTTGTTAATGCAGGACATGACCCATTGCTATCTCCGCGCGATGAGCCCCATCCACATTAAATGTACTCAGCTCTTAGCTCTATTCTACTCTCTTTTGTTCCTCACGAAAGCTACCCAGATCTTGCCAACATGGGTGTTAGGGCGTCTATGTCTATTGTCGGTCTATTTTCTCAAACTTATATTTGGTGTGAAGTTGAAACAACATCCCCAGTCGATTATGGCTTTCGATAAGCTCTGGGGTCTCATAACATGTCATTCATACGGGGAACATGGAATGCGAGTTTCCTTTGCAGTCCGGCAAATGTTGCGACTCCTATGTCAGTCGATATCGAGACACGTCGAACGTTTGAATTATGCCCGTCGGCTATATGCAAGGAAGCTTGTATGTTTGCATTGATATCTCAAACTTACGTGACCTAATTTTGTGATAAGGTTAATAACATGGTCTCTAATCGACGCGCAGTAAGTATCAGGGAATCATAGATGCATCTCTTATTCATATGTCTTGATTATCAGACTGGGTATATTGTCAGTAACACTGACGACCTTTTGAACCTGTTTGATGCAGACTTTGGAGTCTTGGTCATCGGTGATGGTGCAAAAATATTGGGTCCTAATGAACACGGACAAGAGATTCTAATGTTGACGGAGTATATACGTTTGAAGAAGTATAGGTATGATATTTTAAACTCCAAATATACCTGTGCATTTACACCCCATTGCAGCACGATCTTGGTATCGCAAGCTGTGGCCAAGGACTTCCCAGATCTTCAGATGACAGCAGGTAATATTACATTTTGACTTTACAACCCCATATCTGATCTACAGATTGTCATCAGGCCTACAAGTCATATCTGGATTACTCCTTATCCCTCTTTCGGATCAAGGGACAGACTTCATTGCGTTCCTTCGGAAAGGGCAGTCGAGAGAAGTCAGATGGGCGGGGAAGCCTTACAAAGATGGCCACGAAGCAGGTTCCGTATTAGAGCCACGCAAATCTTTCAAAACTTGGTCTGAAGTAGTTGTTGGTCTGAGTCGTCCTTGGACGGACGAGCAGTTAGAAACTTCTGGTATACTCTCTCTGGTGTATGGAAAGGTAAGTTGCGAGAAATTCAAACCGTCCGAGCTGACCGATCTATTTTAGTTCATTGAAGTCTGGAGACAGAGAGAGAATGCGTTACAAACTACAAAGTTGACGGAGCTACTACTCTCAAACGCCAGTCACGAGGGTAAGCCACCTCACTGCTCACTTGACTGAGTTGATTGAATGCAGACCAAAGTTCGAACACCGCTTAACCACATCATCAAGTACGTTCAGTTTATGTCGGATGCGAGAAGCCTCCACTTAACTGCTATACAGCTACCTCGAGATGGCACTTGATGGGCCGCTGGACAAGGATGCTCGAGAGAATTTACGTCGTTCTCACGCGGCTTCAAAGGTTGCTCATTGCGTGATTGCCGGTACTACCGTCTAACGATTGTTTTTAGAGTCTATTGTTTACAATAAATGATCTACTTGTGCGTTCCGTCGATTTCAGCAGTACAGCATTGCATTGACTCTTCTAGGATCTTACCCGCCTCGAGAGAGGGACAGAAACCTCGTTCAACGACCCTTTTGACTTACAAGACATCATACAAAAGGCAACCCAACTGTATCGAAAGGAAGCCGAACGCCGAAATGTCAAGTTCCACTTGGATCTGGAGAGATGTCCTAGGATGGTTATTGGGGACGCAACAAAAATTCGGACTGTTGTCCAGAATTTGACTGCCAATGCTTGTCAGTGGATAATCTCGCAACAAGAATGCCTTTCACGAAATTTTCACAGTGAAATACACGTCGGAGGGCTCAATAGTAGTGAGCTGTACACCCTTTGGGGAACCGGAGGGTCTGCGCAGCCCTCATCAGATCGCGGTTGACATCGTTGTAGCTGATACTGGAGTTGGGATACCTGCAGAAAAGCTCGAACATATATTTCGAGAGTTTGAACAAGTCGAGCCTTTGGAACCGAAACTAGCGAAGAATTCTGGTGTCGGTGAGGCTTCCTTTGGCGCCCGTGTAGAACAAGAGTTAATCTCTCTAGGTCTCGGTCTTGCCGTCGTTGCAAGGATTGTGGAACAACTAGGCGGACAACTTCGAGTGGAATCGAAGGTCCATGAAGGCAGCCGTTTTTCATTCTTGTTTCCTCTTTCGTTGGCACCTGCAAGCTCTACCAGCTCACTTCCTAGAAAAGGCTCAAATGACTCTGAGGAGGTCGGTTTCTTACAAGCCGCACATATTCTGTCAGATAGAGGTCGTCCATCACCGTCTATCTCAAGGGATGCTCAGAAACTCTCCCTTGAGGACTCAAAGACAGACACGGAAAGCGTGAACGCACCAACAAAAACAATACAAACAGCGGATGAAGCGACAAGCACAGCGCAATTTCCTGCTGCCCAGCCACATCAGTTGTTACCCGCTATCGAGCACCCTCAGCTAAGAATACTTATTGTGGAGGCAAGATATTCCTCTTTAAAATGGCCTACAGTCTTGACACGGTTGTTACAGGACAATGATATCAATAGGAAAATGCTTGCGAAGCGACTGGTTCTGGATGGACACATCGTGGTGAATACCACCAACGGTCAGGAGGCTCTTGATACGATCCAAATAGATCGATCCTTTGACGCTATACTTATGGATATCCAGTAAGTTGCTGAGCTGAAATTCTTTTTGCTTCTACACAAGCGTTTTGTTAGAATGCCGATCCTTGATGGTTTTGAGGCGACACAGAAGATCCGGGAGACTGAAAAAACGCTGGAATCTCCACCCCCGCAACGGCTTTCATATCAACTCAACGGCCGGATACCCATATTTGCGGTATCCGCATCTCTTCGGGAAAGTCAACGTGACGGGCTTCTGGGTTATGGGATGGATGGCTGGATATTGAAACCTGTGAATTTTCGCAGGCTTGGGACAATTTTATCAGGTGTTACGGATGCATCTCAGCGACAGGATAATTTATACCGCCCGGGGGGCAATTGGGAACTGGGTGGATGGCTACGATAACTTTTGGTTTGTATCACTGGATTTCTGCATCTCTGGATCGATGTATCATTACCAAGCTCATCATCATTTTTCATTCACATATGGCACACGGCATACTCAATAATAATCTATCATACACGAAATATTTGACGTTAGCAATACTTGCAGTAATCTATGTATGTATCCTACCTCTGGCATTCCCTTCCAGTACATCAATACTTTTTAGAGATAATTGCCTATGCATGGGAAACACATAGGTACCGACTTTAAATTTAGGCTTGCGAACTAAGAAGTGAACGGCTGCAGAGCTGGCAACTCACTTGGTACAATGTAGAGAAAGTCATAACCTTATTACATGTCATTAAGGTAAAATACTAAAGAATACAGCTATTAACGTTCTGAAGATCTGACAGTGATGAGCCACCAAGTGTCACTCATTCGGGGCCCAAGTTTCTGCTACGTTGAGCAAAAACTGCTCCACAACGACTTTGCCCTTGTGTAAATTTACCAGGGATATGCGCTCGTTTGGCAGATGGGCCTGATCCTAGTAATACGAGAAAGCCGCATCAAAATTTGACATGCCAGACTACCACAGGCAACATAGGTGCTTACCGAGCTTTGTCCCATAGGGAGATGTAGCGCGCGGCAGCCAAACTCTTTTTCGAGGTAAGGTACGGGCGGAATTGACTATATGCGAGTGAGATCAGCTTCTGAGTACAAGTTATCATCCTTAAGCCGTCACCTACCCCTCCTTCTCTGATACGCAGTGGGGCCACGCCCCACACAGTCTGGACCGCGCCTTCCAGGGCTTTGAACCAAGAGTAATTGAGATCACCAAGCCACCAATTAGCCGTGTGTTCTACCCTGACCTTGATAATACCTGTGCTTCAGTATGATTCGAGTGAAACAAGAACTCAAGATATAGACCTGCAGCTTGTTAGGGGACTTCATTTCTTCGAAGGTGCTTTTCAAATATGTACAAAGTGCATGGACAATTGTATCCAGGTCTTGGTCGGGGACAATGCGAATGGATACTTGTGATTTGACCAGGCTTGGAATGATTGTAGCATCTATGGATCATGAACATGAGTGGTACAGCAAATTGAATTGCAGCTCACTTTTAGGGCCAGATATCTCAATAGTGTTAATTGTCAGGGATGGCTCTCGCCATCGTGAAGAAAGCGACGAAGCAGGTCGTTGTGTGATTTCTGACAACAGCTTATATAGTTGCTTTTCTTCATCCGTCTGCGGACGCACATCGTCGTCTACAGGTACGTTTTTGAGTAGAATCCTAAAAAATAGGCAACCGTAGTAAACCCACAAAATCCGGGTATTTGAACTTGACGCCGTTCATTCGTAAGCGCTCCTAGTAATTGAACCCTATAGTAATCAAATCAGGCCAAAAGCCATAATTTCCAAGACAGAAGCTGACATGTCAAACATGGGCTCAACGACAGCGCCTCCTTCAACACCAGAGTGAAGGTCGGGAAGATTACTCGACACCTGTCAATAAATGGACCTTCAGTCTGACGTTTGAAACCTCGTCTAAAAACCGTTAACCAACCTCAAGAGCGCAATGCACTACTCCCCGCAATCCATACGTAATACAAGGTTTATCCTCGCCAATCCACGTGGAATTGCTAACCAGGATGGCATCTATGTGGCCAATATCATCCTGCATGTCATCAACAAATAAATTACTGTTTATTACGGTAGGATACACATACCTTATACTTTTTTACCGCCGCAGCGAACCCGGCACTTCCACATTCTTCTTCACCTTCGATAAGAAACACGAGGTCCAAAGCTAAAGAGCGGCGTGAAAGCAATTCCGCCGCAGCGCATGCGACCGCGATAATGGGACCTTTGTCATCAGTTACACCTCGGCCGTACAGGTAGCCGTTGCGTCCTGTTAACGTGAAGGGATCAGATTCCCAGCCTTCTGCAGGGGCAGGAATAACGTCATAATGCCTTCGGTCAGAGGATCAGTACAGCACATGTGAACTCCCGAATTTGTGCACCCATACCCATAGAACAGAACGCGAGGCTTGGGGCGGTCACCCTTTGTTCCCTGAAATGTAGCAAGTACCAGGGGATTTTTGGCTTCGCCCGTTGGGAGCTAATGAGGCGGAATGAGGTTCAGTGAACATTCGTTTGACAGGTAGACGAACTGACTAGACTGGTATATGCACCTAGCTGTCCTAGACATTTTTTGAGCCATATAGCCGCCTGCCGACAGTCTTCAGTGTGTGCGGGTATAGAACTAACACTGTGTATCGAGATGAATTTTGAAAGAGCGTAAGTCATGGTATCTATTTCCTGGGTTAATAAAACGTGGTGACTGCAGAAAGAACTGTGTTGACCAATGGCAGATTGGGCATCGACATGCGGTGGCATTCCGTCAATGGCAGGTGTCTGCGGGTTATCTCTCTGCGTTTTTGAGGTCGTTGGCTCCCAGACCTGGAGGATGAGATATGAGCGGCGTACTTGAGGAATAGGGTTCAACATATTCACCTTGATGAAGTTGTCATTCCCGCCTGTGATAAGCCGAAACCCGCTATGTTTTGTTCCATTGCGTGTGGTTATGGCAGACGACAAGACGATACCGTCGTGTGCTTTCCATGACGCTGTGCAATCAAATGACGCCGACCAACGCTATTCGTCATCAGGAAAATAATTTGAGGCTTTAAGAAATGGAACATGGTTACCTTGATCCATCCGTCTGCAGAACACGTATATAGGTCCGAATCTAACATGGACATGGAAAGAATATCGACGCCCTCAACAATATCTGAGCACACATAACTCGTTTTGAGTTAATACGTACTTCTTGGACCAGTATAGTTCTAACAACTGTTTTCGTTTCCAAATCCAATACTTTTACATAGCCATCCTGGCAGCCGGCATATATTGTATCGTATTGAGCGACGAGAGCAAGTACTGCCCCATGGGTGCACTGGAATTCGTGAATGTAAATCGGTCCCTTCTCCGTACAACTCCATAGCTGTGGTGGATTTTGATCAGCTGAAAGTGGGTATACACGCGGGCATGCCCACCTTGACATTCTCATCCCCGCTTCCTGTCGCAAGATGTGCTACCTCCCCTCCGTTTGAAATGGCCATACAGTATATATATCCATAATGAGCAGAATCGATCACGTTTGTGGATGGGATGCTGAGGTAGCCCTGAAGGGGCGAGACGTTTACCCCATCAGCCTCAGGGCTGTGTGAACGGCTGTTCCGTGCATGAAGGTCTGCGGGTTTATGTTCGTATTGCGGGTAACTATCGAAAAACTTGTGAGCCTTGCGTACCGCGGTACTACTTGTCGATGGAGTGAGCGAGCCAGAGGCTGTCGGGAGGTCAGGGAATGAGCCAGAGGCAGGAGAGGAGGCAGTGGAGGAAGGCAGTCCAGAGGAAGAGTCCCTGAACTCATACCACTGCAAGGATGTATTTTGACAGCCAATGTAGAGAGTTTGAAGGCCTGGTGACCATGCGAGGGAGAAAAGGTCACCAGCACCGGTCTCTTCGTATGGATTTAACACATAGACTGGGGTTAGGTCAACAGTAGACCACACCTGGGATGGTTTAGCCGAGTGAGCAATTGAAGATGGTATGGGAGCGTGAACTTACCCTGACAGTGCTGTCGCCTAAAGAAAAAAAAGCATGAACAGCGTGCATGTTCCATACAACACGTAAAACAAACCTGAGGAGCTTAACAGCCAGTTACGTTCTTTTGCGATCTCCAACGCCAACACACTTCCCGTATGACCTTGGAGAGTGCGCTTTAAAGTAAAAGTTGTCTTGTCCCATACCTAAAATGGTTGAGCGCCTGTACTTTCCACAATCGATGATGTGCACATACAGAGATGTCTTGACTCTGACTGCCTGAGAATATGTACTGGTTGTTTGCTACGAGACTCAAGACAGAGTTACGAAGTTCATGGAGAGAATGAATGAGAGTTGGAGCTGATGACTCTGATTGGAGCTCGCGGCTGAGAGACGCTGGACCAGATCTCATTAGAGAGAGTATGGTAGCTGCCCAATGACAATATAGGGCATACGGTGGGGTGCGGAATACCAAGCGATATCAGCTTGCATGGGCCTTTTATATCACGGACAATGCCCTTAATATTTGTTGACTAGTTCGGTTCAACGTTGGATGATTGACGGTACTGTATTCCGTGCTTTGCCTCAATATAACGAGTACTCGGACACGTGATGTGATCTCCATCGAACCGATCACCATGAAGCCGCCCAAAAAGAAAAGCAAAACAAATGAACAAAGTACGCCAGGTGTGTCTCTCGTACAGACTTCGAAATTCATATTCTGAATAAAATAATCAGCTATCTCTAGATCAAAATCTACCAGTTATCTAGCTTTTCCTACGCTTTCTTTACACAGTAGTAGCTGATTTTCCAGCAGGGAGGTCCGGGAATCATCAGGGCCCCAAGAAACGTTCGACTCGTCTAGACAAAGAGAAGAGTGCGCGATCATAATTGGTGACAGGGTTTATACTCCTGACCTTCTTTCGTACTAGTCCCGTCCGACGAAGTCATAGAGCTGACATCCACTTCTGAAGATGAAAGTGCTAGGCCTGTCAAACGACGAAAGAGTGCCACTTGCCGATTGCTGCCTACGCCGGTAGATGTGATAGAATTGTCCGACGACGACGAAGGAGCATCCTGTGGACCATCATCACTTAAAGTTCTCAACAGAAGCGGAGGGTCACTCCAATATACGCCCGCTCCTGGCCCTCCATCACCGACACAATCTTTGAAGCGAGAGATGACTCGAAAGGCAAAATTTGCGGATAATATACCATCCGCAGGTGATGCGCTTCCAGTTGTCGAAGTTCACACATCCCCAACCGCTAAGGACGCCCGAGTTCCCAAACTTTCAACTCAAGCCGTTGGGTCTCTGACCCAACGGCTCTTCTCGCAAAGCTTCTTATATTACCGAAATACTCAGACGATGACTTCCAACTCTGTCGGCTCTCATAGCTCTGATGGAAATGAAACCACAGAAAAACCTTCCACAACTCCTGACGCTCTGCACTCAACAGAGTCAAGAGTCGTTTCGGCGGCGAATATCAAAGTGTCAACAGATCATCAGAACCTTGCGCCAAAGCAAGCGCACACTGAGGATAGTAAAGTTCAGGCCTTACAGACCCCATACGAGTTGATGTCACCTCTCGCAAAACTACCTGCCCAACCGCTCGTTGTGCGAGACTTTGTCAATCCATTCTTCGATCATGGTCGCCCAGAGCCGAAAGCAGAAAATGAACGCTCTGCTGTAAGCAGCTACGCATTCTCTACCGAAATCGCTACCAAATCTTCCGTCGCCCGAGATGATAATCGCGCAGCAACTCATGAGCCAAAAACAAACATCGAAGACTCTGCCGAAAGCAATCCCCTCACATCACCTGCCGAACTGGTGCCCGCATCTTCCATTGTCCAAGACGATAACAATTATCCATCCAACAGCTGCGTAACAGCTCGTGAGCCGAAAACAAATATCGAAGATTCAGTTGCAAAGAGATCCACATTCCCTACTGAAACGTCTCTCACATCTCCCATCACTCAACGTGAAACCAGCTCTGACCTCGTAATAGGCCATCAGCCAACAACCAACATTATTGATGATTCGCCTGAAATTAAATCTGCATCCCCCATTGAAAGGCCTCTTACACCTCCCGTCGTTCAGGATGATTACAATTCTGGACGCGTAACAGCTCATGATTCGGTGACAAATCTTATCGAAGATTACCGCGAAAACAGACCTATAACCCGTACTGAGTCGCCTCCCATTGCTCAAAACCTCGATCCTGATCACGTAACAACTCATGAACCAACAAAAAATATGGCGGATCTACCTGAAAATGACCCCACATTTCGCCCCGGGCCATCAGCTGAACTTCTCGAATTGTCCACTAACAAAGCACTAACTCCCGAGGTGGAAACCAAATACTTATCACCTCAAGTGCAGATATCAGACTCTTCAGACTCCGTAGCTCAACCACCACCTCTGAGGTTATTAAATTCCGAAACGTCTGCTGAAAATCAGGTAAATGAAGGCGCCCCTCTGGGACCAACCTCATCCACGTCAAGCCTTATGTCCTCGAACGATTCATCTTTACCCGCTACTCCCGACTCAAACAATCCTGGCGCCTTCTACGTCCCTTCGACAACTCCCAACCCAAAACCCGACCCAGATTTATTCTCTAAAACCTTGGATCCGATCCTACCATTAGTCGTACCAGACACGGACGACGATGACTTTCTTCTATCTCAAGGTTTAACCTATCCTGACTTTGGAACCACAGCATGACTGAAATGACACACTGACTGAAAATATATCATAGTACATATGTATACCTATCACACTTAGCAATGCAACGTCTTGGAATCTATAATATGTAGATTACGTTATCCATGTCAATCATTAGTTTTGCTGGACTGTACGACTCCTCTATCGACGGCCATGGCGCGGTCCCTGGCCTCAGCACCAAAACCCCGGGAGGTCCTTCTACTCGGCTTACTATTTCTATTTCTTCGCTTTATCGTCAGCAGGCTAGATATTCAACATGCCCAATCGACGTCTGACCCCACTACAACCACTTCTGCGCTGGACCGCTCTGCCTCAACTACCAGTTTGCCCATAGAAAATGTCCAACCGTTAGATGCACATCTCTTCTGGGGACCATCACCTGTTCCACAAACGCAGGTTCTCGCTCATGTGCCAGGTACATGTCTTGATTTTACTTGTCCTGAACTAGCTCACATCCTTGCAGGATGGACTATCATGGATAAACTTTACATTTTCAAGGGAATTGTATACATAGTGTCGGACAAACCCTCTAGTATACCCAACTTGACGCACGTATATTCCAAAGGCTTATTTATCTACAACGGAGCGGAAGCAATTGCCTCACGGATACCTACGGACGAAGACATTCAAATCATTAGTACGAGGAAGGCCAAGTCACTATTTGGATTGGGTGCACATGTGCTAGACGGCGTGAACGTATGTTTTACTCTGTCCCCTTTGCATGCGTATATGGTCTCAATGTGATAGATTAGTACTTTATCAATGACCCGTACCAATTGCGAGTCACCAAATTCGAATTCCTTGTATGATCCTTGAACTTTTTTTTTTTGTACCACAACAGTGTCACACATTACTACCACTGGTCCGCGGAACTATGGTTCGGACTCTGGCGCACATACTCTTCACTAGACCCGACGATCACTTATGACGGAAAGACAAGATTACCGCCCGTTCGCCGAATTATGTTCAACAATCTAGATGCCTACCATTGGCGCGACTATGCTGATATGAATCAATGGGTCATCCGAGCCGCTTTTCCTTCCACAATCATGGAGTTCAAAGATGATTGGCGGGATCGTGCTGAGATGGAACGCCCCTTTGTTTTCGAGCGTGTCATTCTTGCGGATAGGTCTGCTACGATGTTTTCGCATAATTTCGCGCGATTCCAAAGGAGCGCGGCTGCTCCTGGTGCTTTGCCTGGAAGCGCTTATTGGTGGATGCCGTTGAGGAACAGCGCTATACAACTTACGGGCCTGGAACAGAGCGTAGGAGCCGGGACGACGAATACGCCTGTCATCACGTATATCTCGCGGCAGGAGTGGGGTAGGCGGACGTTGATCCAAGAGGACCACGAGAAGTTGGTTGAAGAGTTGTACAAGTTGAGAGACAAGTATGGATTTGAAGTGAATGTTGTTGCTGCTGAAAAAATGTCGCGACTGGAACAAATTCAGCTAGCGGCAAGAACTACTGTTGGTGTTTACGTTCTCTCGATTCTCAAAGCTCATTCAGATCGCTTGCAGATCATGATGGGCGTTCATGGTAATGGCTTAACGTCCCTTATTTGGATGAAGCCCACTCCTCGGTCGACAGTGATGGAGTTCTTTTATCCTGGAGGGTTTGCTTTTGATTATGAATATACGACGCGAGCGCTTGGGATGGTACATTACGGATTCTGGGGATCACAGTATGTGCCTTTGCTATTGTAAAGGCTTTCTCTTACATCATGCAAGGTATTTCACCAGTCCTGCTCTTGTTCAGCCCAAATACGTAGAAGGATTTCAAGGAAATTCGATTCCATTGGACGGTGCTGTAGTAGCCAAACTCTGTCTAGAACGATTACTGTTGTCAGAAGAAGTTGACGACTAATAATATCTGTTAATAATGACGTCACTCGGGATTATCCGAATTAATTTTGAGGCGGACAGCCAAGATGGTGTGTGTGGTGTATATGTCGGCTCCCATGCAAATCATCTCCATCCTCCTATGCTGTCCTCCTATTTCTCATCCTTTGTAAAAACTTTTACTCTGCTCATGAATACCCCGCTTGTCGAACCTACAAACCGAGTACCACCTGCAGTGCCCCTCCAAAAAATAAATTGCACAATCCACACTTCCGATATGGGCACCATAGAACCTGTTAGTGCCCTTTTGACTCTTAGTATGATGCAAATTTTATGAATATGTAGAGATTACGAGAGTCATTACCACGAACCGTGCTGGACTTGAGCTCGACATCGTCTTCAATACATTCGAGGACATCATCAACCAGCAGCGCCCCGTCGTAGCCCCTTTCCTGGTTACCCCCAAAAAACTCGTGTTTGCACCGTCGTCACAATCGTCACTTTTCTTTCGATCTTTCCAACCGTCTACTCTTCTCTTTTCGCAACATCTGCTTTGATTTAATACACTTTCTCGTTGGGTCTTTCATAATCTGTGCCGAGTCAGATAAGGGATTCTTGCGTTCTGTTCTTTAAACCAATACTATCGTCTTTACCTCTTTTTGGACTGTTGGATAACGACTAGATTCACTTCAATTAATTGCCCCAGAGCTTTTTTTTCTCCGTTGTACTTACAATGTTCTATCATGTCGTCACTCTCCGGCAATTGAGTATGCAGTTTGATCCGGATCAAATGGTTCTCTAAGTCCTTCTCGTTGTTTTCACTCAGAATATGTACAGAGCAACTAGGTGGTCGTTATCCCGATGCAACGAACGCGGTCTTTACATCAGGTCTTTAACAAATTTAAGGAGGTACTATCAAACGACTGCCGCACAACCAGGCCATGGGATGCCTCCACCTCTCCAGGGCATCAAGATTCTCGATCTTACGCGCGTCCTTGCGGGGCCTACCGCAACGATGCTTCTGGCTGATCTTGGCGCGGATGTCATCAAAGTGGAAGAGGTCAGTAAAGGAGATGATACTAGTGAGTGTCCGATTCTATGCGCGCGGCAAGACGCTGGACCATCATTTGGATACTTAGGAACATGGCACCCACCCTCTGCACCTACGCTGCCTACGGCCCCTGAACAATCTAGTCACCTACCACCCGAGTCGGCATATTTCCTTGCTATCAACAGGAACAAGCGTTCAATAACAGTAAACTTCAAAGAACGAGAGGGACTTGAAATTCTACATAAACTGGTTAAACAGTCTGATATCCTCGTGGAAAACTTCGTTGCGGGAAAGCTAGCAACTATGGGCCTGGGATATGAAGACTGCAAATCACTCAACCCAAGGCTCATATACACGTCGATAACGGGTACGAAAGACATTCCCTGGTAATGCTCAGAATATAGCATGTTTATGGGCTCCCTACAGGGTATGGTCAAACTGGTCCATATAGAAAGGCCGCAGGGTATGACGTGATAGTGGAGGCTGAAGCTGGGCTAATGCACATGTAAGTAGACGGACCTAATGTCCACACGCGTCGTTTCACTCTTGCATTCCCAGAACTGGCGAACCGGATAGGCCGCCATCAAAGGTCGGGGTGGCTGCTACAGACATTGCGACAGGACTTTATGCACATGGTGCCATTATGGCGGCACTGCTGTCTCGTCAGCAAACAGGTAAAGGTGTCTGGATTGACTGCAACCTGTTTGAGACTCAGGTACGCCTTCCCTGCGTCGTTTTAAAAAAAAGGGCGTTTTGCCTGACGTCTTCCCGGTTATGATGCAGATTGCAGGGCTGGCGAACATTGCGTCTAACTATCTAATTGCTGGTCAAGAAGCCAGTCGTCACGGTACTGCGCACACGTCTGTCGTGCCGTACCAAGTGTTTCCCTGCAAGAACGGATTTTTAATGATCGGAGCAGGAAATAACAAGCAAGCGAGTGTGCCTTTTTCACCATTGGAGACGATTGACGAGCATTTTGTGAACAGTTCAAACTGCTCGCGGAAAAAATCATTGAAGATCCAGCGTTAGCGACAGATCCAAGGTTCGCGACGAACGACGCACGCGTTGCAAACAGGGAGGAGCTTATTCGCATCATATCCGAAGCGTTGCTTAAACAAGATCGTGGACACTGGCTGGAGCGCTTCAAGGGACTGGGGTACGATCTCAAACACGCGCGAGAAGAGCGCGAAGTTTACTACTCGTTTCTAGCGTTCCGTTTGGTCCTATCAATAATATTAAACAGACATTCGATCACCCTCAGGTGCGTCTCCGTCTACATCACGAGTTGTTTTGTTTTACCGATAATGAGGGCGTGGGCAGGCTGTTGCGCGTCAAGTAACTGTTGATGTCGAGGTGAGTTACCTTCATCTAATGGAACGAGTAAAACCATCCGTTGATGCATGAATGCAAAGCATCCTCGATCAGGCAAGATCAAGTTGGTTGCCCCAGCTGTAACGTATGATGGCAAGAAGATGCCAATACGCCGACCACCTCCTTGGCTGTCAGAACATACCATGGAAGTATGTGAATGTCTAGGAATCCTCCATTTTAGTACTGACATACTGGAAGATCATGAAGGAATTAGGGTATTCACAGGAAACAATAGACTCCTTGAAGAAGCGATCCATAATATGAAGTTTTCAACACCGTGCACGTATCGCTCATTTCTCATGGCCTCATTTAAGGAACATATACCATTCCCGCTACATAAGTGCATAGTGGAGGAATTGAATTCTATGTGACATCTAAACTTTTTGTCTGTTCGTCGTTCGTTTCAGGGTGCTCACTGCCTTGAGTAATTGAATTAAGTTTTATCGAGTTTGCCAACTCCAACTCCAATCTTTTTTTATAGCTCGACATGGCGGGCCATGCGCTCTATTCAGTCCAATCTCGAATGGAAAGTTGGAAAGTTGTTATCACGACATGTAACTGATCATGTGATAGCTTGTCACGTTCGTAGAACGCGTCCATTTGTACCACCCTTGGTACCACCATCGCGTTTTCATAAGTTCCATCAATGACTCTCAACTTAGAACTTCCTACACCCAAAGACTTCCCTGCATTTCCATTTAACCCTCCTTATCAAATCCAGGTGGAACTTATGCGTCATCTGTATGAGTGTATTGAGCAAAGGAAGATCACTATCGTGGAGAGCCCGACAGGCACTGTGAGCTCAACACTAGACATCTCGAATACGTGTCCCACAGCACCTCTAGGGCAAGACTTTGAGTCTTCTTTGCGCGAGTCTGACGTGGCTGAAGGATGAGAGGGAACGTGCAAAAAAAGGGAAGCTTTATTCTGCCACCGACGACGGAACTAATGGTTTGAGTTCGGCTTTATTCGCTATCATCGATTTACCTTTAGTAAGCCAAGGATTGGGTTATTGAACAAACAAGGGATCGTGTAAGAAGGGAACTGGAGGCTGAAGAGACAGAATACCGGATGAGATTAGCTAAAGCGCGGAAACGTGAGGAATTGATGAAGAAGATGGCGAAGGCGAGGGTGACTAAAAGACCTGTGCGTGGCTATTGCGGTTGCTCCTGATAAGCCAGTCTATCCCATTTGAGATGACAGAAACAGAGTATCGAAGCAACCGTGCAATCTGACGAAGCCAACGATGAACAATTTCTGCCTGAAGATGAATCCTACGGAGAGGAGGATATGAATGTTTCACCAGCACTACGTGCACTTATGGATAAGTTAGGCTATCTCTTATTTATCCCAGTTTATTACTTGAGGATGAGATAGGGTTGATAAAGCATCAAAACTCGGCTTCGACGGTGAAGCAGCGGAGCCAACGTGCACAAAAATATATTACGCTTCCCGAACGCACTCACAGCTAACCCAGGTTCTTCCTGAACTTTCCAGGTTGAATCTCGATCTCCAAGTAAAGTCTTGCCATCCTCTTGCGGACGAGCCAACCGATATAGGGTCGACGAGAAAGAGACACGCTGATAGCCTGGATGCTGATGCTCATTTTACTCCTCATACACGGACAGTAGCGTTAGGATCAAGAAGGCATCTTTGTATAAACGATGAACTCAGAGCCAAATCACGCGACGTGGACGAGGGCTGTCGAGCACTGCTTAGTGGTACGCAAGACTTCCCAGGTTGATTCGACTCTTCCAAAACTGTCAGTATAGAAAAGGGTGACAAACGATGTCAGTTTTTGCCACTACCAGGTGATGAACACCGAATGATGGAATTCCGGGACCAGATACTGGTGAGACCTCCCCTCGGGCTATATGAGTACTGGTGCTTCATGAAATTTAGGCCACTCCAAAGGACATTGAGGAACTTGCTGCAGCTGGACGGCAATCTCAAATATGTCCATATTTCGGCGCACGACGTACCATTCCCCAAGCAGAAGTAAGACTTGCCTTGGTTAAAGTTTGCCTACCCTTGACAAGAATCGATAGGTTGTAACACTCCCTTACAATCTACTGTTGCAACAAAGTGCTCGAGAATCTCTTGGTATCGATTTGACAAACCAGATTGTAATCATCGATGAAGCACACAGTTCGTTTGTTATTGCTCATCCCATGTTACGTAGACGCCCAACTGAGAACCACACAGATTTGATTCCCACTTTATTATCGCTTTCCACTTCTCGCTTACCCTACACAACACTTGCGACGTCTTTTATGCAAGTCTGTGCTTACGTGTCGAAGTTCAAGAATCGTCTCAATCCGAACAATTTGCTGCATCTCAAACGTCTGGTTGTGTTTCTTGACGCTTTGAAGAAATATGTGTTGGAGTGGAAAGCGAGTAGGACGAGCAGATTGCTGAAAGAAAGCCAGGCGCAACCGCCTTCCGCAGGGAACCTGGAGATAATGACTGCCGCTGAGCTCATTGACAGGCTAGGGAGAAAGACTTCTGGCATAAATTTGCTGGAAATCGAGAAATATCTCCGATCGAGCAAGGTAGTGTTCATTTTGAACCTTGGAATTTCACGGGTCTCACAATTGGGGAGGTTGCGAGGAAAATCGCTAGCTACTCTGACAAAGAAGCTGAGCGGCAAGGGGGTGGGTTCCAAGTAACTTCTGACTTGTATGACTGATAACGATAACATAAGATGGCTCAACACCACGGCGTGGCGAATTGCCTCCACTACATTTCGTTGAAACTTTCCTGGTATCGTTGTCGGGTGCCACTGACGGTGAATATCAAGACCTACAGTCTAAACGCTCTAATATTCTCCTAGATGGAAGAGTCACCTTTTCGCTGGTAGGAGCTGCTGGTAACGAGACGGTCGAATTGAAGTATCAGCTTCTCAATCCCTCGCCCCCGTTCCAAGATGTTGCGACAGCTGCTCGATCAGTAATTCTTGCAGGAGGTACAATGGCACCCGTGCGTACCTTGTAATGTTTCTAATTCCGACTGTGTTGGAAGGCTATATGCAAGGTGTCAGACGTAATAAGCCAGCTATTTTCATATGTTTCGCCTGAAAGACTAGCCACCCACTCTTGCGGGCACATCATCCCGGCCGGAAATCTATCCGCGGTTGTTGTCACCAAAGGTCCACATGGCGGAGAGCTGGAATACAAAGTCAATAAGCAAAAGGATTCTGCTGCGGTATGTTTTCCAATTTGGACGTTTTATTACTGACCTCCATGGAAGATTTCTGAGCTCGGACAGACGTTAATGAACTTTTGCCGCATCGTGCCAGCTGGGATGGTGGTTTTTTTCCCATCGTATAGCTTCCTGAATTCGGCGAAGGCACTCTGGCAAAAGACTGGGATGCTAGATAAGTTTAGCGTTAAGAAGAAAGTAAATCTTGTCATTCTGCATTGACAGGATCATAAGCTAACTTGTCTGGTCTCAGACTTTCTTTGAGCCCGCAGATACCATGGATGTTGATAAGGTTTTGCAAGAATATGCTGCAAGCGTTCATGTAAGTGTTCGTAGCTTGGGTCTTCGGACTCGCGCTTTACGGCATACATTTCTGCTATAGGTTAGAGCCGATAAAATTACTGGCGCTATCTTGTTTGCCGTCGTCGGAGCAAAGCTTTCTGAGGGTCTGAACTTTGCTGATGACCTCGCTCGCGCTGTCGTTATCATTGGACTCCCATACGCTAATCTTGGTTCTCCTGAGCTCAGAGAACGTATGCAATATGTCAATCGTCTGGAAAAAGCACTACCAGGAAGAAGAAATCCCCAGCACAAAGACGCGGCCACTGAACTGTACGAGAATATGTGCATGAATGCTGTTAACCAGAGTATAGGTATGTCCAATGCAGGACATCCTGATAATCTTGGCTAAAGTTGTTCAGGGAGAGCTATACGACACAGAGGCGACTGGGCATCTCTTATTTTCCTGGATTGTCGATACGCATCACATTCAGTTCGAAACAAGTTACCAAAATGGATCGGTGATGGACTGACGATTAGCGACGGCTTCGGGCAGGCAGTCAAGAGCCTAGGGTCGTTCTATCAAAACAAGAAATGTCCTCATGAATCGAACAGTCTTGCGCAACAATGATGAGGTTCGCACGATAGTCCTACGAACAGCGCAGCCCTTTTACTAGGTGCCCACTGATACACTGAGCAATACGATGCGACTATGCCATTATTGTACCGCTTTCAGCGGGTATAATAAAAAGAGCCGATACACCTTCGCTTCGAGGCACAAGGCGGATGAGGCTGACAAAAAACTGATAATTCCCCCCGCCTTACATGTACTGTAGCTCGCTTATATCAACAAACACAATGAGATTATGTGTTTATCAACGTTTGTTTAACTGGACTATGTATCTGCCCTCTCGCATATTAAGAAGTTCGCTATGCATTCGCCAGGCTCGCAGAGAGATGAGTACAGAAATTACCTCAACGACACGTCTTCGACGGTCTTATCTCTATGTGCCGTCCTCGTCTGATCGCAAGCTCGAGAAATCTCTCTCTTCAGAATCGGACGTAATTGTCTACGACTTGGAAGATAGTGTGCCACCTTCTCCTGCGGACAAAAAAGATGCACGGAACAGGTTGACCAAATTTCTCGAGGTAGGAGCACAATACGCATACCACACCTGCGCTCTAACGCTGATTGCTAAGCGGAAAGACCTTCCTGACCCTCGACGAACCGCTGTGCGCGTTAACGATATAACAACGCCTTTTTTTCAGCAAGATATCTCAGAAATTGTAGACATGGTTTTCCGGTGTTCACAATGGAACATTGACCGTTTTTAGGCTAGCCATCCCGCGGTGCAGACACTCATATTACCCAAGGTTCACTCCGCCCAGGACCTACACCACGTTTCGCAGGCTATATACAATGCTTCTCGGCATACGCCTCGCACTTCACCTTTGAATCTGGTTCCAAGCATCGAAAGCGCCAGGGCGTCGTGGAATCTAGGTGAAATTGCTGGGTGGAAATCGCAGCATGGTCATGAGTCAGGTGGAGGTCTGACTGCACTGCTGGTGCGTGATTTGGCTTATCTTTCTTCCTTATACCTTAACTCATTTAGTACAGTTTGCCGCTGAGGACTGTATGGTGGTATATCTTTCCAACATTAGGGCCGCGTAACTTAAGCTCTTAAGAAAAAACAGTCTGTGCCGATACTTCTATCATCCGCACCAAAGCCCTTCAAGAACTCCTCTTTGTACGTTCTCAGATTGTTCTTGCTGCCAAAGCTTTTGGGCTCGACGCCATAGACATGGTATGATCTAATCTTTGATTGTTTTTAATTTGTTGTTTTCATCCCTTTCCAGGTGTGCATCAGTTATAAGGACACGAGTTACCTCGAAGATGAGTGTCGTGATGGCAGGCGACTCGGTTTTACGGGGAAGGTGGGCGCAGGACTATCATCGGTGCCTTGATAGCTCACCAATCTCTAATAGCAAGCCATTCACCCAAGCCAAGTCGAAATTATCCAAGCTACCTTTTTGCCGACTGAGGAGGGTAAGTTAGGTGTGATTATGGTATCTCATCATCTCATCCTCTAGAATCTTCAGAGGTCACTCGTGCCTCTCAGATACTTGAAAAACTGCAAGAAGCCTACGATGCAGCTACAGGTGCAATCGGTCTTGAAGGAGAAATGATAGATGCCCCCATGCTTAAGCAGGTGAAGCAAGAGACCCGGTTGGAACCACCGTAACTTATTTTTTTCCCCGCAGGCAAGAAAAACGATCGAAATTGCTAAGGCTGCCGGCCTTATTGCCTCTAAATGAAGCATCTTGCTGGGTACGCAGACGCTACCTTAAATTGGACCAGCGATAAATTTAAGGCTACAGAGAGACGAACAACAGCGCGCACAGTTGTTTAGACAGCGCTATCTGTGTTACCTAACATTCAACGGCTCGTTCTGAACGTCCGAATTTTTGGGTTCGAAACTTTCGGCGGAAACTCGTGGTAGGCAATGTGTGAGGAATTGTCCTGAAACTCTTAGTCTCGCCTGCGAGAGTAACCTCCCCAGCAACCCGGCAGTGACCTTAGAATAGTGAATTCTATACCGATTTATGACCCACATTCATTTGACTCGTTCATTAAGCGTTCTTTCTGTTAGAGAAGGTGGCGGTGAGTAAGCTAGTCACTGGTACCATGTAGCATAAATCTCCTGCATGCCCATTGATACTTATGGTGCTCTCGCCAACGTTAGCTATTATCGAGGGCTATATTACAGCTCTCGTCAGAACTACACTTGTGCTCTACTGAGAGTTTTTATCATTACATAGTCACTACCGATGTTTGGCTCACCAAACAAAAGTGAATGACTTCAAACAGCAACTTGAACTCCATCTCAAGTTCTAATGTCGTCTGAACTAAACCGATACGTTAGTGACAATGTCTTTCGTGTAAGTCAATCACATCTATTCCAGAAGACCGTTTCTCATACTCTTCTACACAGTTCTTTGGCAGCTCAAATCAGAGCATGATAGACTATGTCCTCGCATCCAGTTCGTCGCTTGACTCTTCATTGTGAGTTTATTAACCTGGTTTTCAACATATTTAGCTACGTCGTCAAAGTCTCCGGAGGGCTTGTTTACTTCGCTCCACAATTCCGGTTTACCAGACACATCCGACGCACACAGTTTTGTCACAGAACTTTTCCAGAAGGTTCCTAGAAAGCATAGACGTGCCTCTAGGGCCACTACTAACAAACAACCCGAGAAGGATACCAAACTTTTGCATAATCAGAAATTTGGTTTTGTGCTTGACGGTGACGCTACTATTGATGCAGTGCCGTTGAAGAAAGGAAAGAGAAATGGGGAAGATAAAGGCAAGGGAAAGGAGAAAGACAGACATATAAGGAAAAGAGAATACGACGGGAAGGAGTGGGAGAGCGATGAGGAGATGCAGGCAAGGAAACGGAGGAGAAGTGACGAGGGGCCCATGGTAGAAGAACGACGAGATGACGAACAGGTCGAAACCTTCGAAAGCGAGGAGGCTCGACGCGAGCGTGAGCGATTAGAGGACCTTAAGGATCGGGATGCTTTTGCTGAACGAGTGAAGACACGAGACCTTGAAAAGACAAAGAAAATAGTAGAGGACCGGTCGTCCAAACCCTCAGGTGCTGCGGCTGAGGCAGCCCAAAGACGACAGCTAGCGGACGACTCAGAGGCGCGAGAGGTTGCACTCCCGTCATTGCGGCTGCACTCTCGACAGGAATATCTCACAAAGCGCGAGATTCAGCAGATAGAGCTCTTACGACGGGAGATTGCTGATGATGAGGCTCTCTTTAGTGGCATGAAGATCTCCAAACGAGAAAAACGGGATTTGGAGCGCAAAAAAGAGCTTCTGAAGCTCGTTGAAGAACGTCTCAAGATCAGCGAAAAATGGGAGGGGTACATGCTTCCCGAGGACTATATAACTGAGCAAGGAAAAATTGACAAGAAGAAAAAGGAGAATGCCTTATATCAACGCTATGAGGAGGCAAAGCCTAAGGATGATCAATTTGTAACTGACATCGACCAATGGGAGGCCAACCAGACTCGACATAGTACCTTTCGTGCAGGCGCTTTGGACAAGGAGGAACTACATGACGATTACGATTATGTTTTTGACGAGAGTCAAACGATCCAATTCGTTATGGATGCTCGACCATCTGATATTACTCCGATGAGCGCTGCCGAAAAACTTCTCCAAAACCAAATCGAGGTTGCAGAGAAACGAGGTCAAGCCAGTTAAACCTCGAGCCATGTCATAATTTTTGATTTCTCTCCTTTAGCTCAAACCATCGAAGAAACGCGAAAGAATCTTCCTATATACGCGTTCAAAGATGATCTCATCAGCGCCATCAAGGAGCATCAAGTTCTCATTGTTGTTGCCGAAACCGGCTCAGGCAAGACAACACAACTCCCGCAGTATCTACATGAAGCCGGTTACACCGCCAATGGTATGAAGGTGGGATGCACACAACCGAGGCGGGTTGCCGCGATGTCTGTCGCAGCACGTGTCGCTGAGGAAATGGGAACAAAAGTAGGCTATGAAGTCGGGTATTCCATCCGCTTCGAGGACTGTACAAGTGACAAAACTGTGATCAAATACATGACAGATGGTATGCTGCTGCGAGAGTTCCTCACAGAACCTGATCTCGCCGGCTATTCGGCCTTGATTATCGACGAAGCGCACGAAAGGACGCTAAGTACGGATATTCTTTTTGCTCTTATCAAGGTTAGTTGTGATATCTCTGATATTTTATTTAGGTGTTGATTCGTTGTTGCATGTATAGGATATTGCAAGATTCAGGCCAGAACTTAGGATATTGATATCAAGTGCTACTCTAAACGCTGATGAATTTAGTACATATTTCGATGGTGCTCCTGCTTTCTACAGTGTGTAAAAAACCCTGGTTCATGCTTACTGACGTGCTGATCAACCTAGTCCCTGGACGGCAGTTCCCAGTAGATATACATTACACCCCCCAGCCAGAGGCAAACTATCTTCACGCAGCCATTACCACAGTATTCCAAATTCATACCACACAGCCCAAGGGGGACATTCTTGTTTTTCTGACTGTGCGTTATCTTCCCTCCTCGCGCTGATACATATCCTTATCTCAACTTGTCCAGGGACAAGAAGAGATCGAAGCTTGTCACGAAAACTTGCAAGAAACTGCTCGTGCCCTCGGGAACAAAATCGCGGAGCTAGTTATATGTCCGATCTACGCCAATCTTCCAAGTGATATGCAAGCGAAGATATTCGAGCCTACGCCCGAAGGTGCACGGAAGGTTGTGCTAGCAACGAACATTGCCGAAACTTCGATCACTATTGATGGCGTTGTCTTCGTCATCGACCCCGGCTTTGTCAAGCAAAACTCTTACAATCCTAGGACTGGAATGTCATCCCTAGTGGTTGTTCCTGTAGGTTATATCTGGTCACTATGTTAACGTAGCCCGAAAATACTCACATCCAAATAGTGCTCTAGAGCCTCCGCTAACCAGAGAGCGGGTCGCGCAGGTCGCGTCGGGCCTGGAAAGGCTTTCCGTCTCTATACCAAATGGGCGTTCGGAAATGAACTTGAAGCCAACACTGTCCCCGAAATTCAACGCACCAACCTGGGCATGGTCGTTCTTCTCTTGAAATCACTCGGCATAAATGATCTCATCAGTTTCGAGTTCATTTCGCCCCCACCGGGCGAGACTCTTATGCGGGCACTCGAGCTTCTTTATGCCCTAGGAGCGCTAAATGATAGAGGCGAACTGACGAAGCTAGGCCGGCGAATGGCTGAGTTTCCAGTTGACCCCATGCTGTCTAAAGCAATCATTTCCAGTGAAAATTACAACTGCACGGATGAGGTGGGTCATTCAGATTACACTCAAAAACTGAATGTATCACTGATACCTGATATCTCTCAGATCTTGACCATAATATCGATGCTCTCGGAATCGGGTTCCCTCTTTTATCGACCGAAAGACAAAAAGCTGCATGCCGATCAAGCACGTCAAAATTTTGTTCGGCAAGGTGGCGATCATTTCACGTTGCTTAACGTATGGGAGCAGTGGGCAGATACAAATTACTCACAGCAGTTCTGCTATGAGCAATTCCTTCAGTACAAAAGCTTAAGCCGGGCTCGGGACATTCGAGACCAACTTGCAGGCCTGTGCGAGCGCGTGGAAGTTGTGGTAACATCAAATCCTAACGCGAACGACATCACGCCGGTGCAGAAAGCTATGACTGCCGGGTATTTTTACAATACAGTAAGTATATCATTGATCTAAGTGACAGCAAGCCGAACATATGTATGCATTTTCTAGGCGCAGTTGCAGAAGAGTGGAGATTCCTACCGGACATTGAAAACAAATCATACAGTGTACATCCACCCCTCGTCGAGCTTGTTCCAGCATCAGCCCCCAGTCAGGACTGTCTTGTATTATGAACTTGTTATGACATCAAAATCATATATGAGGTACAGTATTCTACTTCCGAGGCCTCTGATCCTGTTCGCTCACGTCGGATCACTTTTAGACAAGTGATGGAGATCAAACCAGCATGGTTGATGGAAGGTAAGACTCGTATTAAAGCGTAGTTTCCGACCTGACTTATTTGACTCCTGTTTAGTTGCACCACACTACTTCAAACCAGCGGACCTTGAACAGTTAGCAACAGGTGATAAGAAAATGCCAAACTCTAAAGCTATCGGTGCATCATCAGCTTCGACTCCCCGCTAATTAGCCCTTGTGTTATTTATATTTATTCCGAATTTGCACATCAGATTGGTATAATAACGGTTCATAATTTTTGTTCTATACATTCTGGAGCTCAGTTACCCTCTTCCTACATAGGGGGCCTGTGTGGCCCTTGAGAAACAAATTACAGCTTAACGAAGGGCAGAAGAGCAAAAGCCTCACATGATGTTATACTGCAAAACGGTTACGTCATTGGGTAAACTTGCAATTTGAACTATGGAGTTGGCGACATGCTGAACATCGAAGGTGGCTTCTTGGACAACGCGACCGTCGGCTTGTAACGCACCCCTTTTAAGTCTTCCAGTCATCTCAGTATCCGCATTGCCTGCACTCAATTTGTGAGGTAAGGTAATCAGCCCATGTAGACCGGAGCATACCTATGTCAATTTGGGTGCATGTGATATTGTACGGTCTCCCGTCGAGAGCAGTACTTTTCGTTAAGCCAGCTATGGCATGCTTGGAACATGTATAAGGTGACGAGTTGGGTCGAGGCACGTGGGCAGAAAGAGAAGCGTTGTTGATAATTCGGCCTACGACAACAATACGGGTATCAGGAACTAGATATTGCGCTGAGCTGTGTGCTTACCCCCAGGTGGGTTCTGGCTTTTGAAAACTTTCACTGCCTCACGAGTACAAATGAAAGGCCCAACAACATTCACATTAAGAACATGTTGGAAGGTTTCCAATGGCAGTTCCTCCAGAGGAATTTGCGGAGCCCCAACTCCGGCATTCTATATCAACTCTGTTCACCTATACTGTCTAACAGTATGAGGATGCTCACATTAAATAACAAATCCAGCCTTCCTGAGCCCGCAACGTGAGCGCTTGAGCCCCGAGATTCACATGATGGCAATGACCTACCGAAATGCGCTACTGTCTTGGAGAACAGACCTTGAACGAAGTTTTCATCCGTTATATCTCCAGCAAGGATTAAGGATTGAGATAGACGATTAGCGAGCTGGGCTGTTTCGTTAAGAGAGTCCAAGCGTCGTGCTGTTAGAACGACATTCCAGCCAGCATCGAGTAGGGCAATCGCCGTGCTTCGACCAATACCTGCAGCAATGAGTGTGAGTCTAAGATGCCGATAAGATTACAGTAATTAAAGAACCCGAGGATGAGCCGGTTACAATCGCTGTCTTGTTTGACATACAGTACTCCACTGTCCTGAGAAAATATGGAAGTATAGTCTTCTCTCCAAGCGTCTCGTAGTCCAAGTCGCAGCTCGGTTGACTAACTGTGGCACAGATCAAGTATGGTCCGGGGGATAACCGAAGGATCAATGAAGCATGATCTTCTCAAGATATCCCTTGGTCTCAATCATGAGCTCGGCGAGGGCCCCAGCCCATCATTGAGCCATGAACACAAACTTGAATTCGACAACTGTGGGTATAAGTGTGGCGTTGATTTCTCGATCACTCTAGATATTTGCCGTTGTCTCATGCTTCGAGCTTCATATTATTCAATCCTCATTGTAGAAATCGAACCGCGTAATGGTATTAATGCCCCAAACACATGCTTCGTTTCACCTCAGCATGTCATCGTACCATTTACTGTCAATTAAATGTAATGTGGCCAACTGCGATGACTTGCTATTCGAACATTGTACTCAGGCTATTCTACAGATCCCAACTTATGTAAATGAGTCTCGTGGTCGATCTCTGACTCCTGCGGAGGAAATGCTTGTGAGGGAATGGGCGCTATACAAAATTCCTTGGCTGTCAATGCTACAACTGTCATATATTTTGGCTCATGACATCGGTCCAATCTAAGTCCGTTACAAAATTTAGTTTTGGAGAACTGTATCGTAGGATGGCTTATTGATGATCTCGGCGAGCATTAATGGGTTTACAAACCGTTCCCCTCATGGGAAATTTCGCGAATGCAAGCCTTTGTATTATGGCTTCAATGCTCGGAATGAGAGAAGCGTTGGTCAAAGTAGGAAGGAGATAAACTTCGTTATCACCTCCGCGTCCGCTTAGCCCCGTTTGGAGGTACAGTTTAGTGCCCATGATTTTATAACAGCTAAGCCCATTAACTTTGAGAAGGGATAGGTGTGTTTCTAGTCTGTCACGGTAGGTAACCAACCGCTCATGTCTTTCGTGGTGGTCGGATACGTTGTCCCTAGTTGCAAGCTACGCTTATGATCCTGAGTCGTCGGATAAAAGGAGTTCGTTATCCAGTGTCAGCCAAAAGGATGTCTGTTGTGGAGATTTAGGATTCAGGTACATGAATTACGATATGATATCTCTAGAGCTAAGGCTAGTCATATGAGTAACTGGGCCAATACCGCGCTAGCAGATTTAGCTTGCCATATTGGATCTTTTTGCGTTCGGGTGAGGCATTGCGTGAGGTGGGTAGAAACAGCTTGGAGGGAATCAAGTTCATGCCGTTCGGCATTACCCCCTGCCTATCATGCCTGTCCAGTCAAACTTGTCATATTTCTTCTTGAACTGTTGTGTTCTTTCTTTATTACTCCGGAAGTCGACTCGTCTCGGATTTCGCCAACGCCTTGGTTCGAGCTCCAGAACGCCGCCTATGATCTCTCCTGCGAAATATCTAGTTTAAAGTTCATGTCAATGAGGTGAGAGGGAGGCTACATAGAGAGGCTTGGCAACGCACATTGGGAAATCTCCTCCTCCTTTCTCACCTTCATCAAGTGGCTCACCATCGCCCGCATTAGTACCCTCAATGACATGACCATATCCCTTCTCGCCTTTGTGATCGAATTGAACCATAAAATAAGGCAGATTCGGAACCATCGCTCGGCGGAACCCACCAGGGCGAGCCGAAAAGTCGATCAGCTTCTTATGTTGGGACCATTCGGACTCCGATGTCAGGATGGATTCCTGTGACATACGTTGGGGTCAAGAGAAGGAGCTCATATGCATGGGAAGATATTGACCTTGAAGTAGCCAGGGATAATGTCAAAAACCTCCCATGGTAGAGGTACACATTCAATAACGGTGTGTTTCTGCCACTTGAGTGAGATGACGGTCTCGTAGAATACGACCCCTTTGTCTTCTTCTGCAAACATGCGCATTAGACACTTCATAAAGTTCTATACAAGAATTGCAGATGACTTGTGAGCGAGAGAAACCAAGACATATACAAAAACTACCTTGACTTCATCCCAGACGTCATCGTCTCCTTCTAGCATGTTTAGGTGATGTTGCATAGGGACAATGAGGCAATGACCGTCGACTAGTTCCTCGTGTAGCGTACAAGAGAGATAAACTCTCGTACCCGAAGCAACGATGGGGGCCTTTGGAGGAGAATCATCCTCGCCAAAGCAAAAATTACAGGTAGATAGGGCCTTCTGCGTCTTTTTGTAATCTTCATGAGGTAAAGGTTCAGCTTGAACTCGAAGGCGAACTAAACGACTGACCATTTATAGCAAATTGGCGTTTCATAGCATCTGTCCGCATCTTTTGTCGGCCAAGTTTTTCTGCATTGTCTTCAATATACTCGAGGTCATTCTGCCATGAGAGTAGTATATGAGTACAATCTATGGTGGGTTACCGTTTTATAATCTACCTGGAATTTTCCGTCGCTCATGATCGCCCGTGCAAACTGAGCGTCAAGGTTTTTCTGGTCAGCCATGCCTGCACCGAATCGTTCTTGCCGAATCATTTCGCCAAGAGTGGTAGTATCGTCGTCAGGATTGTATCGAATGATCTCGCCAGTTTTACGATCATGTGTCTCAAACTAAAAAAAGAGTAGTTGGTAGGGTATGCTTGATACAAGAAGGTATATGACCTTCTCCCGCTTCATACGATTCCCTGGCAAGGCCTTTTCGTCCTCTTTACCGTAGCCGACGTCGTACAAGCGACCTTGACCGTCTAAGGTTGGGAGGACCTCAATCTTTGTACGGACTCCCGAGTCACCAGAATCCATTCCGTTAGCTTTGCGAGATTCAATTTCATATTCACGTTCCAACTTCTCTGCATCTGGTACACCCATCAGTTTTGCACGAAGAACTTTGGCTTGTAGCTTGTTGAGGGATGAGGGTGACAATGTACGTTTTTGTTGGGTAGCAGGTGGCGGCGTCATAACAGAAGGGATTGGTGTGTGTGACTGACTGAGAGGCGACCTCGTATCAGATGGTAGTCGAAGGGAGTCGAGCCGCCTATTTGCTGGTGGACGACTGTCCGGCGTGGGGGATGGTGTTGATGGTGTGCTGTCGTTAGCCATTCCTGGCCGTCGGAAGGACGAACTGCGACTAGATGAGCCGCTACCCCCAATGTCTGTAAACATGAACCGTTTCTCGCTACCTTCCGAGTCTCTAAGCGGCCGTCGTTCGGAACCTCGTCCTCTTTCAATGCGTTTACCTTCCCGTTCGTCCAAGATTCGCCGTTCTTCCTTGGCATCTTCAAAAGCCTCAAGGGATCCAAATCGCTCAATCGCCAATTCACTGACATCAACACCCTCTTCTTCGGCGGCTTCGTAGACACGTTTCAGACGCATCATACGCCATTGTGAGCCTGGACCACCTGGGGTGATTGGTTTGGGTGGTGGTGGGGGGTCAAAATCAACCTTGTTCCAGTCCTTGTTGATTTCTCTCGAACTAACAACAGGCTGTCGCAGGTATGTTGCTGAGCTTTGTTTGTGTGGAATGAGGCGACTTACCTTGTCAGGGTCAGGCCGCTCGGGTCGAGGTTTCTTTTGAATATCTGTACCGAGGCTGGAAAAGAAGTCAACGTTTCCACTCGAAGTACGCCGACTTTCTGATGGCTCCCCGTAGCTGTCTGTCATTGACTCGTCTTCTTTGAAGGGTCGTCGTTTGCCATCGGCAGGAATGGAAGGAATAGAGACAGGAAGAGTCATCCACTCATCGCGCTTCAAGGGGGTTTCTGTAATTGCTTTCGTGGGCAAGCCAGGGACTGATGGATCTTTTACAGCTGAGGAAATGAGCTTTAGACTCTCAGCAGTGGGGATATCGGTTGCAAGCACCTAGAACCAGGTGAGATAAAGAATTGGTTAGCATAAAAAGCTCACCCTCTCTCCGTCCATATCAATATTCTTCTCGACCCACATGTCATCGTCGTTTGGGTCGTCATCGACGATATGAACGTTGTCCTCCGACTTGTTCTTCTTCCTGTGTTTATGCTTTTTGCCGTCATCTTCGTGATTTCTGCGCCTTTTACTGTTGTGTTTCGAGTCGGCTTCACGAGTATGGTTGCGCCTCGATGAGTGTTTAGTGGTAGGAGCAATGTCTGCCATGAAAGTTCAATAAATGGTCCTTTCGTCACATCACGTGGGCGATCTCAGTTACTTTACGATCACCCACTTCGGCTGCTCAGCAATGGAGTCTCAAGACCCTGCAAATATTCGCGTAATCACAACTCTAGGACACGTAGATCATGGAAAGACAACTCTTATGGATGCGTTACTAGCGGCAAACAACATCATCTCGGCCAGGATGGCAGGCAAAATGAGATATCTCGACAGTCGTGAAGACGAACAGGAGAGAGGCATTACTATGGAAAGCAGTGCAGTATCTCTCAAATTTCAGGTCATGGGTCGCGACAGTACGGGAGGTATGGAAGATTTCGTTATTGGTGGTTCAGACTCTGACAATACTAGATTAGAGAGATCGCCAAAAACCTATATCATCAACATGATCGACACTCCTGGGCATGTCGATTTCTCAAGTGAAGTTTCTACAGCCTCTAGATTATGCGATGGAGCGCTCGTGTTGGTTGATGTCGTCGAAGGCGTTTGTACTCAGGTTCGTTCGCTTTTGAACCCACTTGCAAGCCGTTAACCCGTCTAAACTGTAGACTATCGCTGTTCTTAGGCAAGCCTGGCAAGACAGACTTAAGCCTATTTTAGTGATCAACAAGTTTGATCGTCTGATAACGGAGCTGAAGCTGGCACCAGTAGAAGCACACCATCACCTCTCTCGACTCATAGAACAGGTCAACGCTGTGATGGGCAACTTCTTTGCCAGCGAGAGGATGGAAGACGATCTCCGATGGCGGGAAGAACGAGAACGTAGACTGGCTGAAAAAAAAGACCAGTTTGCAGACGAAGCGGATGCTGCTGTCAATGAAGAAGAGGAATTCCAAGAAAAGGATGACGAGGATATCTATTTCGCACCTGAACGCGGAAATGTCATATTTGCATCTGCGATCGACGGTTGGGGTTTCCGAATCGGCAAATTCGCACAGCTCTACTCTGCCAAATTAGGCATACGGGAGGCAAATCTCCGGCGTGTTCTGTGGGGCGATTATTTCTTGGATCCTAAAACCAAAAGAGTTATCAGCTATAAGCATCTTCGTGGGCGGCCGTTGAAATCTCTATTTGTGCAATTTGTGTTAGAGAATATCTGGGCTGTATATGATGCAGTTGATCTGAACCCGTCTGTCTTGTATTCTCTCGAAAAGTCTGATAGCTCATTTTTTTCTTTTAGAAACCACGAAAAGATCACAAAGATCGTATCCACGCTAAATCTGAAAATACTGCCTCGTGATCTCAAGTCCAAAGATACTCGTCATCTGCTTTCCCTGATTTTTTCGCAGTGGCTTTCCCTCTCGACATGCGTTACGCAAGCTGTTATTGACGTAGTTCCCTCGCCATCGGTTGCGCAAAAAACTAGAATACCAAAGATGCTGTACCCAGATCTCCACGATGCAACCATCAAACCTAAGAACAAGCTAGAAGAAGACCTGTTTTCTTCAAACTCAGCGGCAGATGCGTCTATAGTGGCATACATTAGCAAGATGTTTGCTGCTTCTGCAAAGGATTTGCCAGAAAACAAAAAGAAACCCGCAACTGCTGAAGAAATGAGGGCTAGGGTTCGCGAAGCGAGGGCAGCAAAATCAGTGGCAGAAAACACTGCCAAAGGTGGCGAACAGGCAGAGGAATCTCCAGTCATTGGGTCAGATGCACCTCCGCCATCTGCTGAGTCTCTGATGCCTACAGTTGCAAACGAAGAGGTGATTCTAGGTTTTGCTCGAATATACTCAGGGACGTTGCGAACGGGCACGATTGTATACGGTCTCCTGCCGAAATACAATGCAGCGCTAGAACCCACACACCCGGCTAACGTGAAACATCTGATCACAGCTACTATTGAAGGATTATATGTAATGATGGGCAAGGAGCTTGTTGCGGTCAACTTCGTGCAGGCTGGAAATACATTTGCCGTGAAGGGCCTAGAGGGTAAAGTCTGGAGAAGTGCGACGCTCTGTGCGCCAGGCGAACATGGCATCAGCGAGAATATCATTGACGATCGCTCGTGCTTAATTAACATTGGGGGCGTCAACCGTGCAGCCCCACCAATTGTTCGAGTGGCACTTGAACCTGCTTTGCCAGCGGATATGCAGAAGCTGGTCAATGGATTAAAACTACTCAGCCAAAGTGACCCTTGTGTGGAAACTTTCCAGCAACAGACAGGCGAACATGTTATTCTGACTGCTGGGGAACTTCACCTTGAGGTACTTCCTCTAATACTCAGCGTCTTGAATTCAACTTGGAGACTAAAAATTCTTTTCAGCGGTGTCTAAAGGATCTACGTGAGAGGTTTGCTCGGGTGGAAATACAGGCCTCGAAACCTATCGTCCCTTTCAGGGAGACAGCGATAAAGGCAGTAGGTATGTGGCTTGCATCCATGTCACTTGTAGAGGTGTTGACTTATGAATAGATATGGCACCAACTAAGACGCCTAATGCACCTCGCGGTACAATTCATGGTAACAGCTCGTCGAATATCGTCAAATTTGTGATTCGTGCGGCTCCCCTTCCTCAACCCATCCTTAACTTTGCTCTGCAAAATATCAGCATTATAAAACAGCTGCAACAAGACCACCCTACGAATGATGCACTAGAAGGCAAAGAAAAGGCTGAGACAGAAGAGCAGAGTGTGGCGGAGCTTTATGGTGATGTCCAGCGAAAGCCGAATGTCAGTCCGGAACAGTTCTGGGAGGTACTGGACAAAGTCTGTAAAGAGGTGGGTGGTGAGTGGAGTGATATCGCAGAACGCATTTGGGCGTTTGGACCCCAAAAGGCAGGAGGATGCCTACTGATTGATGCTAGAAAGTCTGGGAATACCGTTTCGTTAGTATCAATCCACCGTTAGTGCCTTGGAGGAGATTTTCTGACGGAACGTTATAGGCTGAGCCGACGATTCGAGCGGATCAAGACGGAAGAAAGCATAACTGAGACGGAAAGAAACGTCCGCGAGTTCAATGACCACGTGGAGACCGGGTTTCAGTTGGCAAGTTTCCAGGGGCCGCTTTGCGCTGAACCCGTAGAGGGTGTTGCCTACTTTGTGGAGGTTGTGGATGTTGATCAAGACGGTCTTGGCAAGGAGATCGGTTCGTCGTTTGTCACTTTATCGTGAAACCCAGCCCCAAACAATGTCGTTTCCTGAATAGAACAGAACCGAATGGCACAGATAGTTGGTTCTACTATCTCCGCCGTACGAGATGCGTGTAGGAACGGACTGTTAGATTGGTCACCAAGGCTTATGCTTGCTATGTACACATGCGATATACAGGCATCCAGTGAGTGTTTCTTGGGGGTTTCAGAGGTTGAAGTTATTGATCGCAACGCTATAGCCGATGTATTAGGGAAAGTCTATGCCGTGATAGCAAAACGTCGGGGGCGTATCGTGGCAGAGGAGATGAAGGAAGGCACGACATTTTTCAATGTTACAGCTCTCCTACCCGTCGTCGAAAGTTTTGGTTTTGCTGATGGTACGCAAACACCGCCCCTCTACATTGTTCCTTTTTCTCTGTTTCCAGGAAGTTTGATCCGTCTTTGATGACAGATATCCGGAAGCGTACGTCAGGTGCTGCAAGCCCCCAGCTCGTTTTCAGTGGGTAAGCAGAGATGGATTATTTTTGTCTGTATCAGCCAAGCCAACAGATATTGTTCAAGGTATGATATGTTGGATCAAGATCCCTTCTGGGTGCCGACGACGGACGAAGAGCTGGAGGACCTCGGAGAGAAGGCTGATCGACAGAACAATGCCAAGGTGTACATGGACGGAGTGCGTGAGCGGAAGGGGTTATTTGTGGACAGGAAGATTGTTGAATTCGCAGAGAAGCAGAGGACGTTGAAGCGGTAGAGAGAGTGTGATATATATGATAGATGGTCTCCAAGGTGTTCGGTATACATAATATTAGGATTAGTCAGCAATGGGTAGCTGGGCTTCCATATGAGGATCAATTCCTTTCAGTCTCTCTCGCTGTCAAACTCGCCCTCCTACTGTACCCTCCCTTATCATCGGCGCTAATGGCCGCCGTGGCCACCCCAATGTACTCTGGCCATCATCATTCTTTCTTGCCGCAGGTTAATATAAGCAGGGCCGCAGCCTCTACGATTACATCGGCTACGACCCCCCTCGAGCAGCAGCAAGAGTTTGAAGAAGAAGGCCAGTATATTACCCTCTTTTGCCGTGCTCTCTACGACTACGATGCACAAGATGCTTCAGCTCTCTCTTTCCACCGTGGTGACATTATCGAGGTCCTTACGAAACAACCTTCGGGATGGTGGGATGGCCTCCTCGGAGACGAGCGCGGCTGGTTTCCATCCAACTACGTCGAACCCATTTCGGACGAGGAGGCAGAGCTCGCTTTCTCTGTAGCAGAAGCACCTGGCACAGAGGGTTCCACCATGGATTCCCAGAACGACGCTCCTTTGGTCGACATGTCGCATGCCATAGTGCGAGGCATAGATCAAGCGGCCAACGGCCAGTGGATAGGTATTGAAGCACCACATCGGAGCAATGATTTCACCCCTACAGATAAGCTAGTGGACGCATCTTCGCATGCAAGCGATTTTTGGGTGCCACAGGTCACTCCTGGAGGGCAGGTACGTCTTCGGCCCCTAAAGCCCAGATTCCTCAGATTCTTCAAAAGGCTGATTTTTGTGTCAGGTTTACTATATCAACACACAAACTGGACAAAAGTCACGCGATATGCCTCAAGAAGCAAACGATGGAATTTCTGATAGCGAGCTCGCAGGTTTGACATCTGCATCGTCTTCTCGCTCAGGGACAAGTACGGGGCTTGCTTTTGGCATGAATGACTCTTTGACAGTATCAGATGATATGCAAGATATTGCAGGTTTTGGCATTCCTCGTCGTACGGGCACGCCCGAACCCTGGGTGCGGAAATTAGCTGATGATGGAAGGTCCTACTATTATTACAACAAGATGGATGGCAGAGTTCAGTGGTCGCGGCCTGAAGTCTACGCCCAGGTACAGAAGAAATCTTCGGGGTCTGCATCACCTTCGCCGTCAAGATCTCGTCCAGTGAATGGCAACAAGCGCCTCAGTGTTTACTCAGATGATTCTGATATACAGCCGTTTGAGGCATCGTCTCGTGGACATGCCGTCAATGGACACCATCCCCAAGATTCGCGTGGTATGCGGAACAATGTCAAGGCCGAAACTCTCCCGGATTACACAACAGCTGAGCGGATAGCGCGATCTTTACAGCAAATCATCGCGCCACCACCTCCCGAACTCGTTACCGAATTAACCGCTGTTACCAAAGCTAGCATTCAGGCGGTCGTTAGCAATATTCAGTTGAACGGTCTCGCTCGGAGAATTGAGGAAGATCGACAAATGGATGTTCTTATTCATAATGTCGTTCTCGCAACACGAAATCTTCTTTACGTACTTGCGGTTCCCGCATCTCAAAAGGCCAACAGTACACTACCCCGAGAGATGCGGGACCTTACTTCGTCTACCCAATCTCCCCTTAAACCTGCTCAGAGGAAAGTTACAGCCACACTTTCTCGCCTTGTACTCTCTGCGAGGGCTATGCAGTATGACTCGGGCTCACTGATAGCCGATACACTGAATCGAATCGAGGTTGACGCAGAGGAGCTCGAAAGGGCCATACTTTCGTTCGTTCTCGAAGTTCAGCGGTTGGAACATAATTCGGCACTTCCCAAGCCAAAGCAACCTAAGCGATTGTATGGTGTGTTTGGAACTGCGAATATAGGACCGGGGCTTGTAGGATCTGGAGCGGCTGGGCGCTGGAAAGGATTTGGATGGGTTCCTCTAGACGAGGAACAAGCATCATCGAGACGAGTTCTTGGGCCCGAAATAATCACGGAGCTCAAGTCTTACATGGCTAACATGGACATACAGTTTGAATATCTTCTGCGCATCTTACGGACCTCTGACCAGCGTACTGGTACGTAATTGGGTTTGATGTCCTACCAATCATATATCTGACTCGTCGCATTACAGTTGAACAAGTCCGGCTATGCGGCAGAGAACTTGTGTCTCAAGTGTCCTCATTGCTCGTGTTTGTTTCAGATATCCATGTTGCACGACATGTCGACATTGATGGATTCCAGCAAGATGGGAACACACCTGGCGGGGCCTACATGGAAACTGTGGGCACCGCTAGAACTTTAGTTCGCACACTTGAAGTGGTGGTACAAGCGGCGCATAATGACATTGCAGTAATCTTTCTTACGATCCAGTCTGTGAGGGACTCGGAGCTCCCACACCACCGTCAGGAAAGAGCCTACGCATTTGACCATCTTGACGCACTATCGACATCGTTGAGCGCCAATTTGTCCCTCTTACTCCATATACTTGACAACTTGCTGTCATTGGGGCACCAGCAGGCTGAAATTGCTTCAGGCGACTACAACGGTTCCATTGAATGGCGCATGTCCCGTCTCAGTATGCGGCCGATAGCGGACTTTCATATTGATGGCGACGATCCAAGCGACATGGTTGACATGGAGCAGGCCTTTAACCGCTCGCCTGTCAAGGTATCAAAGGCCGGCGACACTTACCAACTTTATAATCGTGGTCACTCAAACAGCGATGCCACTTTTTCGTCAGAAACATCACTAGGAATGCCGTTGCGTGAATCTGAATTAACATTAGCCATAACTCAGGAGGATGATCTTGAGGTACCAGAGGATGGCCAATATGATGACGAAAGTAAGTCTCACAGCATCTCCACACTAACTGTTCCATGCAGCACACTTATTGACCCCTTGGACACCAGCTCGACAAAAAATATCACCACCACAAGGGACGAATAGCAAGAAGGTGGCGCAGATTCTAGGCTATGAATATACCATCAAAATGGCCAATGACGCCAAACCGTGGTATCTAAGACCAAACTACAATCCGTCCGAGATTTTGATCGACCCCGCCGACAATACTGTTAAAGGTGGAACCCTTCCGGCTCTGGTAGAACGTTTGACCGCCCATGATCAGCTAGGTAAGCAAATGTTCCTGTTCGTGCCATACATCGAATAACATAATTTAATCATACAGATACGACATTTAATAATGCCTTCTTGATGACGTTCAAGTCATTCACGACAGTCAACGAACTTTTCGATCTGCTGGTAGCTCGGTTCAGGATAGAACCTCCATCTGAACTCAAGCCGGCTGAGCTTGAGGACTGGGCAAAGCTCAAACAACATGTTATTCGGATGCGGTATGCTTAGTGTTAATTAACAGTCCGGGTCCTGCTGACCTACCGCCTTTTTCATTCGTAGTGTATTAAATACATTCAAGTCAATGGTTCAGGACGAGGATGTATTGGAAAAAGAGGACATGCATATCCTGGAGCGCATGAAGGCATTTGTCTCATCAGATGAGCTATCGCCTTTTGGCGCGGCGAAACAATTATTGGTACATATTGATCGAGCGGTAAGCTTAATGGCGTCGATCTTTACATTCTGTCCTTATTCATCCGTTTTCTACAGCAACGCAACGATAATAGTATCATCAAGATGAAGCCACAAGGCACTCCTCCTGCCCCGCTGTTCCCTAAAACAAATAAAAAACTCAAGCTGGCAGATATCGACCCTCTTGAGTTGGCGCGTCAGTTGACTATAATGGAAAGCAGTCTTTATCAGAAAATCAGACCGATGGAATGCCTGCAACGGGCCCGTGAACAGAAAACAGACAACGTGGATAACATCGCTGTCGTTATTCAAACGAGCAATCGAGTGAGTGGCGTCGTGGAAAAATATATAATATCTACATAATGACTTACTCTCGTGTACCAGATTGCGGACTGGGTTGCTGAGTCTGTATTGAGTAAAGAGGATTCCCGCAAACGAGCATCAACGGTGAAACACCTTATTAGTATCGCAGACGCAAGTACCCTCCGTCCGTCATTATTAATCCCCATTAAAGATTTTTATAGCGTTGCCGAACTCTCAACAACTTTTCGACTATGATCGCCATTACGTCTGGTCTCAACACCCCACCCATCCGTCGGCTCAAGCGGACTTGGGAACAAGTGAATCAACGAAGCATGGCACAATTTGGCGCGTGCGAGATGACCATCGACAGCAATAAAAACTTTACAAAATACCGGAAACTCATGAATTCTGTGACACCTCCATGCGTGCCTTTCATTGGTATCGTTTTTCTACATGTTCACGAGCGTAGTCTACAGCTTAATCGTCACCTAGGCGTCTTCCTCTCTACTCTGCAATTTATCCAGGATGGTAACCCTGACATGTTACCGGCTGGCTTAGTGAACTTCCGCAAACGTCAAAAAGCCTCAGAAGTCATCAACGATATCAAACGGTGGCAGACTCAACCATTTAATTTCCATCCTATACCCTCCGTGCAGCAGTTTATTGAAGAGTCTTTGAATCAGTTCAATGATACCAGGGCCTCAAGTGAACACTTCTGGGCTCTAAGCCTTGAACGGGAGCCAAGAGAACGCGAGGACGAGAAGATGGCACGACTACTTCAGGAGAGTGGCTTCTTATAATGGCATGGACATATATCTCTTATTATACATAGTATTTCGTAAATACTTGGTCTTTGCTTATGCTGTCATTGTAACATTAGGTTAGGATTCTTTGTAACTCTACTTAGACATATTTACCATGCCCGCACATTGTTTCATTCAGTCATGCAAATGATCGAATACAGATAGATTAACATGATAGATGGCTAGCAGTACATGGATGCGCGGGGTATCACATTACAAAAAGAAACAAGAACTTAGGGAAGCTAGATCATTTTCCTCACCCGTCAACATCAGCGGCTTTTCCTCCTAGCTGATGATTTCCCTTTACTTAATGTTCCGCCTTGCGAACGGTCGGGTGGTCCAGGCGTTTGAGCTCTCGTGGGAGGCCGTCTTCCTCTTGGTCTGTCGGATTGTGCACTTGAGTCCAAGTCCAATCCCTCCTGACGCATCTTCTCTTTACCTTTCCTCCCAGTCAAACTGTCCGTTGCATGCCCTGGTTGACTTTGATAGCTTTCTTTTGAGATCGCTTCTTCGCCCCATTCGTTACTGACCGGGTAAGTCGCTGCAAAGCGCGTGCTATTCTCTTCAATATCAAAAGAGACCCTTCTTCCTCTGGATTGGCTTCTCCCAACAAGTGCTCCTGGTCGTGGTCCGGCGATGCTTCCCAAAGCAGGCGGGTAGTAGACGTCATGCATGTCCGAGGTTCGTATCCCCCCGTGTTCATAAGGATACGGATATGGATGTACTGGCGATGAATAGACTGCAGATGAACCACCCATAGGATGGTGTTGGTGCGAGGGCGGAAACGGCGTTGATGCACGAGAAACCTGTGTCGGCGACCAAGCTCCTCCAACAAGTGCAGAGAGTTGGTGCATGGCCTGGGAGATGATAAACTGGGCCCGGGGGTCGGCTATTGGTGGTGGGTATACATGCGGGTGTGGGCCGTGTAATTGAGGGGTTGATTGCGGGTAAAGGGAATGTACATAAGGATGGTGTGGATGGTCTCCAGCGTGAGAAGGCGCCCGACTAAAGCGCCATTGGAGTTCCTTGTGCAGTTCCCTGTCAGAGATATCGTCGTCTGACAGGTCGGGAGATTCTAATCGACGTTCTGGGGAAGGCCGACGGTCATCTCTTCGTTTGGTCGTAGGCACTACAAGCTAATGAGGCTGGCTACATATGATCAGCTAGTAAACAAGCATACCTCTCACTGCATCGGGTTCTACTTGCCCGCTATCTAGGCGCCGCCCGACCTTTGGAGCAACCACATTTTTGCTTGAGCTCTGAGCGGGAGTCGTGGCGGGTTCAAACGCATTCGCTTCTGTTTGTGTAACCGAAACAACCCTCTTTCGCTTCGTTCCCGACGTAGATGAATTGCCCGTTTGTTCCCGCTTTATTTTGCCTGGCATATGGGCATGTCTAGGTGTGGTGACATGCTTCATAGAGGAAGACGTATGTTCCGAACTAGGAAGTTTATGAGGCTGAATTGGTGAAGAATGTCGTGTTTTGCTCTTGTTAATGACAGGAGGCGAGAACCTAGCAATAGAATCCTTGGATTCGGTGTACTCTTCGTCACTGTAAGTCTCAACAGCCAATTTTCTCGAGCGAAGACGAGGGGCAGGTGTATTGTCTCGAATGCGTTTGGGGGCCTGCGATATTAAAACCGGATGCGGCGTCCGACGCTCTATCACCACTTCGACTCGGGTAGGTTTTGGTATGTTCTTGGGTCTGGTAACCGGGGAAGGGGCCGGCTCAGGCGAAGATGGCGCACGCGACGAACCAGTGACCGAAGGTGAGGTTTCATGAGGGTGCTTCGATTCGGAGGGGCGTCCTCTTGAAACCTTGGTTAAATCCAAGCGTGGAATAGGTGCTCTGGATCTGCCGCGCTCAATATCAGACAGACAGGTCTGCTTGTATCCTAATCCCGATTCATGCAAAGGTTTCTTAAATGGAGACGATTTTGTAGGAGACGAAAACGGTGAAGAAGGGGGAGGTGAGGACTCAGGCAGCTCATTGAAATAATCGTCGGAAGACGGAGGTATGGAAGACGATGTATGGGAATGGGGAGGTGTTTGCAGTTGATACTGGGATTTTCGTTGCCTGGTGGAAGACCCAAATAAGCGAGGTATCATCACAGGAGGCGGCATCTTTTCAATAATCAGGACTTCATCGTCGCTATCAGCTTCCGATACCGGGTGTGAGGAACTGATTTCGTCAGGTCCCCAACTGTTAAGCTCGTCATCCGAACCCAAATCAAGGGGTTCTTCGTAAGACGAGCGAGTTGGTTCAGGATATGCACCTGCTCTGTCCTGAGAGTCTTTTAAGTTGGCAGCGTCCGAGAAACCAGCAGATTCGCTAGTTCGCGAAACCTCAGTTAACGTATCCTCGAAATGGCCGTCGCACACAGACCCATCGGACTCCTCTGGTTCACTGCCATAAACCTCTCTACGCCTCCGTTCGGCCTCCAAAAAATCTTTGAGATCCTCGGCGTCTCTTGGATCCTTTTCAGCCACTGGCGGCACTGTCCTCTCCGCGCCTAACTCGTCCAGTTCGGGTTTTGTGAGCGTGTCCAACTCGTCGACATCCTCGTCCTCAAACTCATCTTCTGCGACTTCCGCCGTCGCGTCGGCAAATACCCCGAGCGTCCACGTTTGAGACCCACGTAGCACACCTCTGTCCTTTACTAGATTTCCCGTTCTGATATCAACTATATCGTCCTCATCTAAAGGTCGTGAATGCCGCTCGGCCAGACTAGCCCAAATATCCAGCATGCGTATTGCCGACGCTTCACGGGCCCTATGAAACTCATTCACATCGTCCGGTTGTGCAGATTGAGATTCGTTCTGACGCGACATGGATGATAGACGCGGTCTTTTGGTGGGCGAAGGTTGGTCTGGTATCCTGTAAGGCCTCGGAAAAAAAGACTGGGACAAGGGGGGAGAGGCCGAGGGAGTTATGAGCGACTGTTGAGGTCTTTGGTTGCCCATTGCCAAAGAGAAATGAAAAAGATTAGCAGGCGCTGGACTCGCTTCGCTGCTACAACAGCTACCTGTATCATGTGACCACGCCGCGCGATTATGGCCAATAATATTGCTCATGTAAATAGCTATCAATACAATCATTACTTTTATGCCTTCCTGCTCTGTTCGTCGTCCGCAGAAAGGATATACCAGTTTTTGGAGCATTGAAGGGAGTGCTCTACTCATTATAGCCAGTCTGTGCGTCAAACCAACAAGAGTCAAGTTGTAAGAACATTAAAGTAGATAACAATTGTGGACAATTTAAATGAATGATCCAGATCGCGGGTCTGTCCTCTTTTTGCGTCATCTATCTGAGGCCCACCACAAATACCCCCAAGCCCGCCACATCCTACCCTTTTGCATCCAAAGTCTCTATGACTCTTCACCAGATACTACTCTACTGATGCAAGACTCCTTTCTAACTACAGTATTTATATGAAGCATCCCAGACTGTAGTTACAGTCATCCCTCATTAATGTGACACTTGTAGAAATCTAATGCATCACTTCTTGTCCCCTTGCTCCCTTCCCACCTTCTAGTGCACCATTCTGATGCATCACTTCCTAATCCGCTTTTTGGTAAT
>JABCKM010000016.1:0-10178 GCA_018221805.1 Rugosomyces carneus
CCTTGAAATAAATGCTATATTGAGACACAAAGGCTTGAATTTCATTTTCTGGGGAACCATTGACTAAAACATTCTTGCCAAAAAACTCAAACTGCCCCACAGACCTCGGACCTCACCCATTTCGCTTGAACATGTGAGATAAAATGTAGATTCATCTATTCTTTAAATATCTTACACACAAGATAAATAATGAAACTGAGCCTGGAGGATGTTACAAAACAAATAATTTTTGTACGATAGAGGTTTGTAATCTGCCATCAATGATTTAGTGATCCAGTGATACGCGAAGTGGAAAGTTTGCCAGCCGCTCGCAGAGCTCGCGCAAACGACAAAACTTGTTTGTTTGGTCCATCAGGACACGTGAGCGGCGAGCGGATGGTTTTAGGAGCCTGCAGTGTAACCAGTGAATTTATAATTAAATCATTTATCTAAATTTTTGCCCAAGGAAAAATTTCACATATATATCTTGAAAAATATAGTAAGAAATGGTTCAACAATTATCTTTGCCCATTTTTCCCGTGGAAAAATAATCGGGTGCCAGTGGTGTGTGTTGGTCTTCGATTGATTTATGCGCGTCAATCATATTCGCGTAAGCGGTGACAGGGACTTTATCGTTGAGCGGCAGGAAACTGAGGGGATTTTCTGTGGGACGCGACCTCGCAAACAGATGGGAGACAAAGTGAAAGATGTGCTTCGCGTAGATGGGCATTTTTTAAATGCGCAGAGGCTGACAGGTTGTTCGAGGTGAAAGGAGGTGCTCAAGTTTCACAGTTGATTATTAGTTTATTTATTTATTTATTGCAATTTACGCTAGCTATCTCAAAAGCCTATGTCACGGTTTATTACCGAACTGATCATCCAAACTCCCATCGGGTGGCGCAGTCAAGAACCACTGGCAGTAAGACGCAAGCGACATGTTCGTCATAAGACAGCAAAATCTATAACAGAGACAATCTGAATTAGAAGATGTAGAGTCCGTAGAAAACGAGGGGTCCATCTGGACGTGTACTAAGCGAGGCGGAGGAAGCTCAAAAACCCGTATTGTTAATGATGGGAGAAGATCTTTAAGCAGGGTGACCCCAATCAACTACGTGGGAGATGTGCCTCGATCTATTCCCGAGGGAATCGGGACAGAGTACGCCATTGTGTACCGACCAGACAGTCCTGGGGAGCTGAAAGATGCTGGTTGGGCAAGGAAGTGAGTGCTGCCGATTCCTGTTTGATTGTATTACTTGGACATTGATCAAACTGTCAGGCAGCCCTTTGATCATCATTTGATGTAGTTTTGGAGGACAATTGAACATTACGATGCTCGTGTATTATACCACGCCTCATACAAATATAGCGGATAGCATAACTTTAACCTTCCCAAAAGGCCTACAGATTGCTAGTCACGAAGACGCCAAATTATAGTGTCTGAGATCTTACGAGAGCGGGCTAAATTAATTTCAGTGATGAAGCAAACGGACAAAGATCTACTAGTAATATTATCACCCGAGTGCCTCACATTTTCGCAGTTGTTATGGTAGGTAAGTCTCTTGGATACCCCTCAGTCACGAACTTTGGCTACCAGACTCCAGGTTCATCGGCGGCTCGGGAACCAGACCGCAAGCCACGAGTCGGATCGCACACAAATGAGGTGGCGCCCATATACGTAAACAAGAAAAAAGTCCAAAGTACTGGAAAACACCAAATTATCTTATACTGTAGCCTCCATAGAAAAAGGCGAGTGTTCTTTTGTTTATAGGACTGTAATCGCTGAGATCTACGACAAATTTAGGCCACATGGACGGCGCACAGAGAAATTTACACCCTATCACTAGAATAAATTTAAGAAAGATATGGTATGAATTAAAGGTACATGGTGTGCCTAGGTTTAACATCAGCATCCTGTCTTTGAAAAAAGTGTATGCTTTAGTACCCACCAGCATGAGCATTCCATCTTTCCTACAAATGACATCCCCAGCACACCTGATAAAATTGAAGAATGCCTTTTCACCGCTGCCGTCAGAGGCTTCAAGTTCCTCACAAACAAGCCGCTGACTCATGTGCCTCTTGTGTACGGGCTTGCAAACCCAGGAGTATGATTTCCGGCTCCTGGTCCGGTTGGGCTGGCTGTAGAGATTCAAAACGTCGGCGTAGTGAGCAGCGTAAGCAGCTCAAAATAACCGACAATGCATAGGATGGAGTGAAGGGAGCTCTGCGGGGAAACATCTGTCAATGAAACGCCTTAAAGGGTGTTTTGGACCATTCATTCACCATAAGTGACGTTTCCCTGAAACCATGATCAACAAAAAAACCCAGAGCTAGATGGGATGATGCCTAGAAAATCTGTCGAAGCTGCAGTATCAAGTTCATTACTTGTCATTTTGTATCGAGCGAATGATATTGCTGGCAAAAACTCCCGCTACGGTGTGAGTAAGATCGAGAAGCACATGCATCAGAACGAAACGTAGCCAGAACAGTATTCTGACGCAGCTCGTAGTAAGCTAGTTCCGTTTGAATCTCCACAATGCAGCCAGTTGACAATGTAGCACTTCTTTCGTCAGTACCAATAGTAATTCCACAGGGCAAGTTTATTTGATTTGCTGTCGTAATGCAGAGATAGCAGTATATGCGACGACAGCCGCGTCAAGAGCATTTTTTCCTTCCCTAAGCACAGATCAGGTCCTTTGTATCCTGAAAGTCGGTTTAGGTTGACATACCACGGAGCCGCCGCCGCGTAACCGCGTAACTAGGCGTAAACCTATCACACAGTGATCCTGGAGATATAACGAATAGGGGGCAAAAAGCAGGATCTAACACAAGTGAATTTGCGCTAACGACGCGTTTAAAGTATAAGATAGACAGTTTAAGATAACAACAATAAAAGAAAACTATGTACATGCCTATGTGGATGCTACAGTGAAGTATACAAGTACTAGTAATGCGCTGACTGACTGTAAGTGACCCGCTCAGAAATCAAAGAGAAAAACCCACGACAGGAGATAATAATAATAATAGAAGGAAGGGGAGGAAGGGTATCCCAGTCGAGGTAAACACGATAGATACACGGAAAGAAAAGACAAAGGCTACGGTTTCCGATGATCAAGATCAGGCTCTTCTTGCGTCAAGAACCGGACAGCTTTTTTGGGAGGATGAAGGTCTACGCTGGGACGTGGCGAAGGTGTCGCAGAAGAAGAGGGAGAGAACACAGACGGAGGGGCGGATGCATTACGGGAGCGTGGAAGTAGTCGTGCCATGCGTACCTTTATGGACGTGATGGAGGTATTATAAGTGGAAGTGGAAGATTTATCGTGGGTGGGGGGATGGCTGGAGGTCACTGTTGACGATGACGCGGATGCGGGGTTAATTTCGGCTAGTATGGGCGACCGGGGGATAGGTAGTTGTTGTTTGAGGGAAGAACGGGTGGGCGGTGGCGGGAGAATGAGGGGGGAGGGTGAGCGGCTGGATGATGAGGGAAAATGAGGTTGGCTCGCATTTCGGGGTCTGAGGTGAGGAGTACGTGATGTATGGAGACCCATTGCAATTTGCTCTATGGTAGGTCGTGATGAATTGTGGTCTCGCCGCCGCGTGTAAGCAGGCGGTGTCTGTTCCGCCGGCGTTGATAATACTCCATAGCTGCTGGCCTGTTATCTTGTCTATTAATGCAATTCACCCCTTTAGAACAAGTCAACTTGCCGAAGATTCTGTGCTCCTCCTCTTGGGTATCGATCCTATCGACTTGCGTACAGTGGTCATTATTCGGGATGTTCTCGTCGTTGAAGTAGTAGATGACACGTCGGCATAGGGGTGTTGGGCGTGGGACAAGAAGTAAGACTTTGAAGAAACAGTGCGTCTGTGCTCAGGACGGGCTGAGGAATCTTTATGGGGCATTATATGGTACTGTGCAGGTTGTGGGCAACGATGAGCAAGTGGACACGAGTACGGCTATAAATTATAAGTATTGGGGTTGCGGTGACAGCTATACCGGCATTTGCCGAGCCAGCTACACCGCTTACTAACTCACATTTGTCACCTCTCGCACCATCGACTAAGTGTCCATGGCCGATATCTAAGCGGGCCAGCCCCACTCGCACAGTACAGTTGGTCCTTGGCCCCCGGGGACAGTACTCCGCCAGGGCCAGGTTCCTACATACAACCGCACCCCAGCCAGCGCATCAAATACAGCACTATCAATCTATCAATCACCTTGAGCCTGTGGCGCTCCTAAACGGGATTTGAGCAAAAAGCAGGAATCTCGCAAACTGAGAACATCGCACAGAATGGCAGTGGCTGAATCGGATATCTCATTGAAGAAGGGTTATAGGAGCTGACATATTCGGTCTCATGTCCATAGCACGAGTAGTCACATTTAGACTGTGCTGTCGCTCAACACCTAAAACGAATAAGAGGTACCGAATCAAATGTTGCTAGAGGGTAACCGACAAAGTTTAGCGGTCGTCTATATTATAGCCAGATTTTGGTTGAGCGCGGGTCTGTGCTGACATCATGAGCAGATATTCTGGTGATTGTGATAATATACAATGTAAGATGATGTACTATATATAACCTACGATACACGTCAAAGAGGGAATTAGATGCCCCAGCAAACTCAAACACCGTCCTTTCCATAATTTATAGCGTTTCTACTTTCAGAGACTCTGCGGTCTGGATGGTCCACGTTTCTATCTCCTCGGCAGACAGTTTCTCCCAATCGTCATAAATCTATATACGGCCGTGTTAGAGCATTAGTGTGTGTTGGCGTCAATTAGAACCATACGTTGTCTAATCTATCTAAAAGCTCATGTGCATGTTGCTGTGCGTGCTTTCTTGCGCTCTCCGTGTCCACGAGCTGGGTGTAAAGCTGCTTATTGTCTGCTTCCAGCTGCAAGTCAACTTAATATTGATATTACGCTTGCAAAGTAAGAAAAGTGAAACCATACCGCTGACAGATTGTCTCGTAGTCTCTTCACCTCGGCTTCCAGGATTGGGATGGTCCTCGCACAAACGGCACGATGTGGCTCCAAGTTGTCCTTCCACACGTCGTTCGTAATTTCTCCTTTTGCTTTCCGGTCTTTTGCATCGTTGACCACCTTGTGAAGGATGTCGATGTTCTCTCGTACCGAATAATCCTTGAACAGTTTCTCTAGATCATTCTATACACTAATGAGTGACAACTTGCTCAACTGACAGGAGAGTTAAGAGACATACGATATTCTGGGATTCAATATAGTCAGCTATAGTATTATAAGTGGCTGATGCTCCGTTTTTATCCTCCTCGGCATACAGAGGGAAGCACTCCATAAAATCCTCCAATCTGCGTTACAAAGCGCGTCAAAAGCGTGTTTTCCTTGATTCAAACAGACGCACGTCCATTTGTGTGCTGATCGCTGGACAGCTAGCTGCAACGCCGAGCGGAAGTGGGTCCAACGCCGACTACCAGATGTGTTGTACATTGTGAGAAGGGGAACAGAGGCGCGTGACGTTACGGATTGGGTTCCCCGAAGTGGCTGTGCACACTACAAGCGTTTCATTGCTGTCTTCCTCAGACAGTCATGGACGACCCTTCACGCGATGAGGAGGCTGGGCTGCCTGGAGGTCGGGAAGCGGCTCGACAACGCAGCTCAGTACCTTCTTTTCTCTTTATTAGCTTCATGCTATTCATGCTCACAAGCCACAATGGTGACGAGTTTCTGGCGCGTCACCAGTACAAGGATGCGCTCCAGTCTCTAACGAATCAACTTGCTGATTACACTGCGTGGATGCATGGTACGAGCTCTAATTTCTCTGTGGTGGGTAGTTCCTAACTGCTGTTGCTTCGTGTATACTTATTGACATCTTGTTTAATGACTAGGCGGACCGGGACCCTGCCATTGGCACATTACTGGACAATTTCAATATCCGAGGGAATGTCCTCGAGCCTTATAAACAGTCCTACTACTCGAACGTCACCGGATTTATACACGGATCTACAACTTTTTATAATATCACCCCTTCTGCCCTATTGGACAATACAACCACTACTTGGAAGACTGCTGCGCGGACTTTACTCACAGGCGCAAATGAAACTGATATGGAAACGCAATTAGGTACTTGGAACTGGACAGCATCGGAGAAACTGGCGTTGAGCGTTGTTGAGAAACTGCCTACACATGTGAATGGATCGGCCATATCAGATACAATCGCGTTGGCCCATGCAAGTTCTGTTCTAGCTTCCCATAGACTCAAACTAATAGGGAAAACAGGGAAGGATCGAATTTACTGACGTCAATACCAAGCAGGATTTGCGGTTGGAATTTGAAGGAGTCCATTTCATCTCGAATGGCTCGTTTTATGGGCTCGCTGAACCGCCTGGGTAAGAGGATCTACGCTCGTTGAGAAATAAATACTGACGTACCTCCGAAGACATCATATTGATATCCGGATTCTTCCCTCCCTTGTACCCCCCTCACATAAGAATGAAACGGCGTTACTCATCCAGCCTGAACTTGAGGCGCGCATCAACAAGTTGACCAACCTTATTGACGCCGGTATCATTGATCAAGACTCTTCTAATGGTATCTACCACATCTAAATCGGAAGGTTTCTAACTCACCTTCAACCTTTTCAGATGAGCTCCCAAAAAGCTCATGCCCATTTATGTTCTATGCCCAACTTCATCCTGTCAGCGTCCCGGAACGTCTTATGCAAGATTTAGAGAGTGAGATTCAGAAACCGACTGGTATCTGGACCGTTAAGCCACCCAAGCTATCCATCGAGGGGCTACTAATAAGCAAGGAGTGTGGATTAATGTTCGAGATCAAGGATACTGAAGGCTTGAGGTGCTGATTTCTGCCAGCTCTCTTTTGCTGCTGACTCAAAATACGAATTCTAAGGTCTCGGACGTTTTTCCGAAAAGTAACCACATGTGAGTTATAATGCATGCATTATATGATCAAGCCTTCTAAGCCCCAATGTGTTTATCAGATGCTGGCTTCTCTGCACTGGCGTATCTTCTCTTATTGATACTCTTCTCCCGCCAAACGGAACGGAGCAGGACACCATCTGGCTTGGGTCGAGTTTCCCGCTGGCTATTTCTTTCGCAGGCTACGATCGATTCAGTTTCTTTTGCGGGGCATATAACGTTTGCAATCCTCGCGGAAGGACGCCCTTCAATGTCGCTAGTTGCTCCTGCATTTTTAGCATGTATTTTATTTGTCTATGAAGCAGTGAGTTCGTTTACGCCGCCATGTCATGTAGTGCTCAATCATGCCTTTAGCAATTCTCAGTCTTGGTGCATCAAGTCCAAGCACCCGAGAACACAGCGCCTGCACCGGCTGTAGCACCTCCCCTTCTAGCAAGCCCTGCGCCAGCAGCAACTCCCATATCCCATTCAACCCCAGGAACGACATATCCTCCAATGCCTGCTACTGCAGTGCCTCCCGCTCAAACAACCGTTCCTCCTCAACGTCCGACTCCTGCTCCCGCACCGTCTCCGACAACCTCGCCAGAATCTCTATCATTCTTAGCCTTCTTCTTCCATCACATTCGAACAGACCCCCAGGCACGATTATGTATGTTTCAATTTTCTTTCTCTGATATACAAATAATCTTCAGCCTGTTATCGACAGGGGTGACACTATTCATCTTCTTGACATTTATCGTGCGCGTCATCTTGTCGCCGACTCTCTCAATGATCTTTGTGGGCGTAACATATTCCTTTATATGGTTCCCACAAATCGTACGATCCGCGCGCAGGAATAGGAGTAGTGGCTTAGCAAAAGAGTACATTATTGGCACTACCCTGTGTCGACTTTACTTCGCGCTATGTTTGCCTTCATATCTTATTGTGTTGTTTGGAATTTACTAACGGAGGTATAGATTTCCTTGCGTGTCCCAAGAACGTTCTTGATGTTGAGCCTCGATGTAAATTTTCTCATTTTATAGACGCCGCAGATTTGAGTTAACCTATACATGGTAACATAGCTTGGTCATATGTACTCGCGGCCGTTGTTTGTTTCCAAGGAGTAGTGCTCATGTTACAGGAAATCCTGAGTCCCTCGTTCTTCCTTCCTCAGAGGGTCCGTATACTGTTTATGTTGTGGCTTACCATAGCTGACAACTCGGATAGTATGTGAAGGTGAAAGCCTATGATTATCACCCTCCAATGCCCCTGCCGGATCCCGAGGCTCCAGAACAGTCACTTGGTGACTGTGCCATCTGTATGGACGCAATTATTGTAGACGCACATGTGTCTACATCAGAAGAGAAGCACGCGGATCTCGGGATGGGCCATGAGTCGACAACAAGACGAAAAGGTCTCGCTAGTGCTGGTCTGTTGAATGCTGTACAGATGAGCATTGAAAGTGTTGGGACGAGAAAGGTGTATAGCTTGGCTCCGTGTCATCACCTATTTGTAAGTTATCTAATGTCCCAGTGGCCCCGATCTAATCTTTCTGTCGATTTCAGCACACCGAATGCTTGGAAAAGGTTTGCCATATCCTGTCATCTAGTGTAGTATGCTGACTTGTTCTTGTATAAAGTGGCTGGCGATTAAGGTTTGTTTGTAGCAACTTTGCCTCCGAATCAGTTTCATCTGACCCAATTTTACCAGAACATCTGTCCTCAATGTCGCCGACCGCTCCCGCCTCTGTAGATGTATGGTTGTTACTTCTCTGCGCACGTGTAAAGTATCATGACATTATTTAAAACATTGCCACTTATAACATCTGGATTATTGTACGACCCAAGAAATGGTATGGTACGCGAATGACAAATTGGGTGTAAAATCGACCGACCCCCCTTGCAGTGAATCTTCCACCATTGACAATGATGCGTCTTCCCGGATCGTCAATTGAAGGACTTGCATCCCCTCCAGTGTCTGATCTCCGTTCACATAAATGTCTGACACCTGCCTGTGGACCAACTCCGATAATCTCGCCAGGATTGCTATCATCTCTGCTCATACCTGACATACTTACGCTTGATTTACTTTCTAATGTAATTTTCTGACCGGTCTTGATGTTTGTTGTGTGTGCGCCTCAACTCTTATTCGCGGCAATAATGTATGTATGGAGTTGGATCTATGCTAAGGTAGTGTGGAATCAACTCCATACATATACTACATATCCATCATTCTCTGCAAAAGGACATTGCTCTGCTATTAGCCACGTTATTGGCTTTATGTACACAAAAAAGAGCGAAGTGACAGGTGGCGCAATGTGGGAGGTACAATTAGCCAATTATGCAGTGACACCCCTGAGCCTCCCCACGAGAACTGAACACTGATTCTTTTCCTAAACAATATCATCTTTCAGGAAGCAAACTAGCGGAGGCAAGTTAGCTCACCAATCATTTCACGCTTACTCAAGCGGTTCACGCTGCCACACACAGCCCTTTGTAGCATCACTTCGCATTGTGACTCCAACTGGTTGTCAGAGGACATGACTTCCAGCCGCTCCGGGCTATAGTCAGTCCGGGGGTTCTCCCGAGATAACGTATACTCATCATAGATAGTTCTCGCGGGAACAGTGCCATATGCTGCCTGCGAGTACATCCTCAAATCAACAGAAACACATGCACGATGTAAAACCGTTGCAAAAACTGGTTTTTGCAATATGCTGAGACGACGGAGAAGGTTATTGTTCGCTGTTGACCAGCACGTTACGACTTCGAATTCAAGTTTGGGCATTTGATCGAAAGCACCCCGGCGCCCGAGAACGAAAGAGGGCGGCTCAAAAAAATGATGGGTAGACACCCGCGCAAAATCATCGTTATGAATGTACTTCCACATAGTCCCCATTTTAATATTGTGTTCTGCCTCGATTTGGATTGGGTGAACATTGATCGCCCACCTGTCTCGAACTTGCTCAATGCTTGCTGTGTGGGCTGATGAGCCTGTGATTTGGGTGGTTGGACCTGAGTTTGATCCCGCTGATGCGCTACGAGTCCTCGTTCGGTCTTTTCTTTTTTTAATTGTATCTTGCCCTGCAGACCTAATGTGTGGTTTTTCTAACATGGGGGAAAGGGATTGATCTCGTCGAGTGGCACCAGTGATTTGACATTGCAAGAGTCCCAAAGTATAAGGGGTGGCAGTGGTGCCCTCGAGTTTACCTATCGAAACGCCAATCCAAGGAAAGCCCCAGATTCCAGGCGCCGGCTTGCGTCTACCGTTGTGATTCTCTTCGAACTGTAATAACGCGTAAGTAGATTGAAAT
>JABCKM010000016.1:28596-52581 GCA_018221805.1 Rugosomyces carneus
GAGAGTTGATAAGATAAAATCTGATAAGATCTGATCGTGTCATATTGATCCGTATTTGGCAAATCTTTGCTTCCCGTCCGCGTTGACGATGGCAAGGAAACCATTAACCTATGCTCACAGACGCAAAAAGAACAGAAAGGAATCGGTTTTATCACCGTCTGTTCATGTCCTTGCTGATCACAAAGAGCAGCTGACCCGCACTGGATCGAATCAGAGGACGCTGAAGCGATCTCGTCACCCTAGTAACCTTGACTCTGTAGGATTCGACGAGAACGTCGGCCAAGTATCCAAGAAAGCCAAGCTCAGTGCGGGTGATGTGCAAGCGCCTTATCTGGATGCAGGGATGTCATTGGATGAAACACTCCATGACCCGCAAACACCTGAGCCAACCTATCTTTCTCAAGGACAGATTTTCAGGCTAAAAACTTCGAGGGGCATTGATTCGCAGTACGGTAAAAGGTTGTCACCCGTTCCTCTAGCGGTTTCACACTTGTATTCGGTAACGAGGCGATCAGTTTCTCCATGTATAGCTCAGAACCCCTCTCAGAATCCCAAATCATCGCATAGAACCAGCTCCAGCTCGCTTAAAGAAAACGACAGCGCCTCTCTCTCGAAAGATCATTCATCAAAAAGACATAAACTTAGAGCTGTTACAGGAAAAACTTGCCTTGACAACTCCCTGATCGCTACGGCTATTTCTGGATTCCCCGAAGTTTCTTCGACAATACTTGCAAGCCCTTTTACCTCTCAACCTCCAAGTCCATACGGAACACGCGGACCTGGTTTACGAGAAAATACGGATGGTTGTAAGACCCACAAAACAGCCGCAAGACACCCGTTGACCGATACTCGATTCAATCCCAATATCCCGGCTCGTCGGTTAAAAGCTCAGACATTAAGCACGACGAACTCACCTACTGAGCGGTCTCCTAGAAACGGTTCATTTAGGGCGCGTCGCCCTTCAGCCCCAAGTACAACCGCTATTCGCCCAGGCATTAGCTCCTGGTTGAAACCCAGTGTCACTTCAGGCGGCAAGTCCAAACGTGGTTTCTTTGACTCGGATCATACTCAACCCCTCACAGCTTCAGTGGACTTCAATAGGCCGCCGTCACAGCTCTCGTATAATTTTACCTACGACGCCAATTTTTTCTGCGATGCATTGCAAAGTTCTACTCCCTTCGGAAGAAAGACACAACGGTCTGTTTCTGGAATCTGGGGCTCTTTCGAACCTTCTGGCTCGGCGGACGAGGAAGATAACAACCAAACATCGCTTCAACCTTCGGACATGCAAATTACTCATCCTTTGTCTCTGGCCCCGGATTTCTTTGGTTCTTGGATAAATGATAGCCTTATATCTCCTCCACCTCCGTTACCAGGAGGCGCATACAAGCGACCGGAACAACCCAAAAGCGAAGTTGCAATTGACTCGATAATGGACGACACTTTAGGTCTTGATGATGTATCCTACGCTCGTGGTATTTCTTCTATTTCTACTCGGCGGCAGTCGGCTGGTTCGGGATGCGAAGAGAATCTACAAGAGTTGTTTGACGGCCTTAAATTGGAACCCGTGCGCGGTATGTTTTTTCCTTTTCTTTCCGCCGACCGCAAGTAAGCAACGTCCCAGGACTCCCGGGCTCTCATCTTCCGCGGACTCGCTCTCTCAGTTGCGAGCTTGAACGACCTAGGGATCGTCAATCGCTTCAATCCTCCGCCGATATTCCAACTTCAGGGGGACAACAGCCTACCTTGGGCTGTGCAGGGAGGGTAACTAGCCGCAATCGAAGTGGAACCATCCGTGCCTCTGATCTTCAGGCATCGCAACGTCCTCTCAGCACATCTTCGATAGGTCCCCGACGTACTAGGAGTGGTACTGTCGTGCAAGGCTCTGCCCTCTCTCGCAGAGAGCGCAGCGGCACTATTATCGCCCAGCCTCCATCCTCGACTTTAAAACCGGCTGAGGCCGTCAGCGATATTGGTATGCAAGAGCCACCTGAGGGAAGTCATCGTGATTCGGATGTTGCGTTGATGTCAGCAGAACTCAGTGATGATGAACTCTTGTTACAAGGCACATGGCTCGATGATGAACGTCTTGTGATGGAACCGCCCTCTCTCAAGTTTCCCCGTCGTTCTGGTAGGAAAATCCCAGTTAAAGGGGTTCATCGCTGGAAGAACTCTAGATCAACTCAGTCATCGAGCGCTTCACATGCCACCGAAGATAATGATGACCCACTTCTGCTCAAGTGAATTGACGCAACCTGCCATCGCTTCCTTCATTGTTTGCCTGCCCTTCTTGTCTCTGAATTGTACTCTGTGTCTCCCATGCTCTTATAATGCCCCTTTGGAATGTTGGTACTTGCTTCGTGTCACACTGCTATCCGCAGCTACTCTGCCCTAATAACCTGTGTTTTTCTTCACGCCGCTTTCTGATGCCGCCGATGTTTCAAATTTTTCACAAACTTACCCCCCTGATGATCCGCACTGTACTGTTGACGCAAACCTTCCCTGTAATCTTTATGTCAACTTGTCCTTCACACACCATGGTAGCTGTCTATGCTGTTTCCTAGGAAGGCTCTACTTGATCAGATTGCATCTTTGAGCTATAGATAAGCGCGTTTGGCGCTCAGCCTCCCTTGTTGTATCTGGCTTTGTTATGCACACTAAGTCTGATACATCGAGCCCGTCATGGGCCCGATCGGACGGAAATTTCCTTCAGCTTTTTCGCACTCGCTAGGAACAATTCAAATTTTAATTCATTAGAAACTTGTACTTAGGCACCCCACCGGGGACTCAATGTTGTCACGGGCCAATCATAAAACAAGTTTTTGTGCTAGTAAACGGGATCTCGGTTGCTGAACAGAAATTTTCAGCTTTTTCGTCTCTTTTTCCCAAAGGGAAAATCTTGCTACACGAGGTCATCGTGATTCCTGTTGTGGTGTTATTAGGGCCTCTAATAATACGTCAGTCACAGCAGCTAAAGTTTCCGCAACTTTCCATTTATTGGCGCTCCCTGAGCCTGAGCGATGCCTTAAGCATCTATAGCTCTTTGTGCTGACAAGCACCCGAGGGTCAAACAGGGGGCGGCGGTATGAACAGGTACATTTCGGGTATAGCTTCCAAGAGTCACTTTGACTGTGATCACGATCATTGATCACCCTCCCCTTGGGCCTCTCTTTCCTTGCGAGTTGTAGTTAGCTACTGTACTAACATCGCTAATCGCAAGGAGTTGGGCCATAAAATATTCTAATAACCCGTTATTGAAGGCTTTTTCGAGCGTTGGCGCTCCTGAGTCGTGGGAAGGAGAAACTGCTTGACATCAATCGGCCTTCTATGTGGCGCGTTGTGATAATTGAAGTTGAGGTATCCTATATAGTTGGATGCGGAAGCTCTTTCCAACTTTTCTGAATTCCGCGACTGAGTCCAGCGCGCGGTTGGGCGATCTGAGATTTCACGGATCACTGGCAGATTCAATCCTCCACCAGGGTGAACCACATGTACGAGGATCTAATCATCCACATGACCCCCCGACTAAATTACCTCTACTGAGAAGTTGATATATGTCAAAAGGTCGGATGTTTTTAAGCACCCAGACCGAACCGCTAAAATTGCCTGGAAGCGGAGGTGCATGTCACATCACGTATCAGATGTACAATAATTATTATATATTGTTCAACCTCAGGTAGGTCGTTGACGACCACTCCAGAGCCTTGGAATAATCTCCACAGTTACGTATTAATGTGAACTGTAACCGAACCCTCACTCCCCCAGCCGTAAACATCCTGTACATCCCCTGGGGCCTGGCAGAAAAGATGTGTCATAACCCTGGTTCACCTAATCAAGTCCCTTATCAGCTGCATAAACGAATGGGCATAGTGGATCCATGATTGTACATGTACAGTATAAACAGGTGACGAGGCAGGGGCAGGCGGGTTGGATGAGACTTCGATAGGGCAGTAGGGAGCCAGAGCTTGCATTGATGATTGCATACTGTGAATGCACGGCGCTGCAGATATCCCGAATCGGATCCGGGAAAGTCGGTTGGTCCTTAATCCTGAATATTCCAGTCAATGGGAGAGTGTTCGACGACCATACCCACGCTGACATCTGTAACGTGATCGTAAGGCAGGGTTACGCTGCTACAGCGGCGGACGCGATGGGCATGACCCGCCGGCAAATGGGGTCCGAACTTCTCGAAATACCGCCCGCTCGCAAGGGTCGCTAGAAATCCTGAAAAGTGCTGTCCTGGAATCAAGCAACGGCTCCCATATCATCGTTGACATCAGTCTCACGGGTCTTGTACTAAGGCGGGGAACATCAGATGAGGGTTCTACACCTCGAAGGGTTGTGATTTAGGGTCGGATCCAAGTATATGTACAACCGTCGAGATGTGGTTTCTATGTCATCTCACATCAGCGATCGCCTTGTTCAGCACACGATAAGAAAGGAAGGCAGGGACGTTAGTATTTTGCATGTTATACATAGAAACGACAGCTAGGCATTGGCGCCGGGGGGAGGGGCAGGTCATCCATGGATGCCTGCTATCGTAAAAAATAGTTGACAGGGGGGACAACACCTTCCCGTACCAATGGTAAGTGAAGGAATCGCGGTCAATATACGGAGAGAAAGAAGATCCAATAATCGATCGGCCTTGACTATCCTTAACCATCATGTCTAAGCATCGCCTTCAACTTCCGCAGACTTCCAACGAAGGTTACTCTCGTAGAACTTGATCAGCTGGCAAAGTTTCAACGTTTAAGAACCATCCCATGACGTAGGTACGCACCTTTTGGGGGCAACGGGTAGCAAAGACTTCTGATTGTTGTCTAACGCGTTCGCCACTTTTTCTGCAAAGGTTTAATCAGAGAGGAATGTCTGTGTGGATCTGCTACTCACAAGGTAAAGTATACAATGAGCGTATCATCTGGTTCGCGCTCGACAGTATCGATGGTTTTTATTATCTCCTCCCAGCTAGGAAGGTGGTCGTATTTTGACATATCCGTAAGAATAGAGAACTCGTCAGGCTCGTTTTCGTTTGAAGCGGCCTTGCCATTGTTCTTTGCCTTCTTTGTCGCTCTAGCCTCCTTCGCTGGTGAGCTTTCAGCAGTTCCCACGTCAGACTTCCGACTTCGCTTCTTTGTTGAAAGGTCCGTATCACCATGAGCTTCAGACTTGCGAGGTTGCTTTGGCGTCTTCGCGTCAACTGATTTTCGAGGCTTCTTTGTCCTTTTCCAAAATGCATCAATGAGGCCTTGGGCATTTCTAGGGAAGTAACGCGAGTCAGGCGCGTAGATTCGACAAAATCGTGAGGATCTGCGCACCCTGCATCCCGTTCATCCACCCAGCTATTTTCTGACTCTGGGTACCCCTTCCATTTCACAAAATAGCCCATCCTCCCCTGTGGGTATAAACATTGCGATACACGGCTAGAAGCGCGTAAAAACTGCTCACATTAGGGAAGGAGCCTCGTTTTGCATCCAAAATAGCTTCTATCTCATACTCTTCTTCGCTCTCGTCTCCTTCTGCATCGACATCCATGGACGCTTTTTCTGACCCTTCTTCGTCGAGCGACTTGCTAGGTTGTACAGGTTCTCCAGATTCGTTTTCAGAAACTGGTGCTGACGAAACATTCACCATCGCGGATTGCAGTTAGATGAAGGTAGAAGTTGAGGAAGACAACTAGTAGGTGACGGCGGAACGCAAGCAGCGTGTGAAAAAAAGTGCCAACTAAGCAAGGGCAAACCAACAACACGATAGAGTAGTGTATATACCGTATTCTTGGAAGCTAGCAGGGTCTAGGTAGAAGAAAGCGCTTTTATCACAGTAAAGTAGGTTACATCAGAAATTATTATCGCCGACGCTCTGGGCTTGCACTACGACCTCTTGCTCGCGACTTTTTGGGGCCAGATGGGGGTGGACGCACAAATGCGTAGTCACACTGTATCTCTTGTTCCAAAAGCGTAGTACCAGAGGCGCCATCAATCGCCTTTTGTGCATCGGCCATCGTCTCATACTCGACAAGGGCATACCCCTTAAAAAAGATGAATACAGTATCAAAGAGAGATATTTGAACATTACCTTCACATAACCAGTACGGCGGTCAAGATTTAGATGAAGATTCTTGATTTCTCCAAAATCTGCAAACTTGTCCGTGACATCCTCTTCCGTCGCTTCTTCGTGCACGTTGGTGACGAGAACAATCCACCCCTCTACAGCTGTGATGAGGTGAGCGGACTTCTAAGACGACGGGCAGAAGCTGACTTACAGCGCGCGGCTCTTGTATCGCCATCCTTGGTATGAGCTGTCTCCACACGATCGTATGTTGGCTCCGTAGAAATGGGCGCAGTCCCTAAAGTTCAGGGTAAATACTTGATACCTAAATGCTCCAGTGTGCTTGAACACTTGCTGTCGTTCTGATGACCTCTGCCTCTCTTTCTGATGGCACCGCCCATCTCAGCTACAGGCATCGCACATCTTCAATTGAGCACACTCTTGGGCGGTAGTCAGACGTACTTTCGTCGATATTCATCTCATCCTCTGACATGTTGACTTTTTTTTGAAGAGACGAGGTGTTACAAATGGTCACGCACAATGTCACACATCTGGCACCCTTGCCGGTTGACACGAGGACCCCGGGCAACCGGCCGGCCGGCTGACGTCTCCAAAGAAACGTGGCTCCCGCCGCTACTGGACCCTCCATTCACTTGTCGTTTCAGAGGAATGGATACAGGGAAAAAAAATAAATGCGGTGTACTTGACTCACTGATGCCCGCTGCTTATCTTTTGCTGGCTTCTGTAACGGAGTCTAATTACGCAGGACAACTGGGCTGGCTCATCTCCGAATGAATACATCTCCGCTGGATTCATGATGCGCATGCCTTTTATGCGCTGAGCCGAATGGCCCCTTATTAGAAGAAAAAACCACGTTTCTTTGTGCATTTTGATCCCGATCTGGTTTTCTTGTATTTGCTTTCAAGATTCGCAAACAGTCGTCACCGACCGACAAAAACTTGACACCGTTCTGTGTGCCTTGCTCCCAAGGACTTTTGATCCCGATCCAAGAAACTTGTCGTTTACATTGATTGGTAATTCCCCAAAATAGGAGAGCAGCGCTGCTATAAAGTGTGCCCGTTTTTTTCCTCAGGCTGATCAACATCTCTCCTCCAAGCTCATCTCTTTGTTTTATTATTCTCTCCAGAAACAAATGCACTCCAATATGACGGTCATAAACCACCCATGCATTGTGTGTGGCTCACCCACCTCCATGTGGTGTAGTCGCTGTCAGAGTGCTTGGTATTGCACGCCTGAGCATTTACATAACGTTCGTGTTTATCTCTCTCCTTCGATTTAAAGGCTCTCTAGCTCACCTTAACTCTTTTTTCAGGACTGGCAGCGTCACCGCAAGGATTGCGTACCCGCCCAAACATCGAGCAGGTATAACATGATGATTGCTACTCCGCCCCCCGCTGAGCCACAGTTAATTACTGTCTCCGCCATCCTCTTTGCTCCTGAAGAAGGTTAGTTTCACCATATCGGTCTTAGTTCGCATACGCAAGTCCTTAATGTGGTACTATAGAACGTCCGCGGATCATCACAGTCAACTGTCGTCCGTCGCACAAGCCATCTCAGGGCATGTGCCCCATTCCCCTAGTTCAACCACACTTTCCCGATGGGCAGGCTGAGGGCATCGTTTTGACACAGGGCCTCAATGGAGAACCTCTTAGATTCCCCTTGCATCTCTGGTACTCTCCGACAGCTCTACAGAAATCCAATCCCATCAACCGCGCGATTTTTCACATCACATCCGGTGCGGCTCCTAAGCCGTGGTGTGGTACAGTGATCGTCTTGAAATACAACGGCTCTAGGCGACAAGGTTACTCGGATGCGGGCTCTAATGACCTCCCGGCTCTTTCGGCATACTTCCTTGCTTACAAGTAATCATACTAACGAGTGGCATATGGTGTATAGTGAGTCAGGCTTACACTCTTTGACGCCTCTGTTTTCATCATTTTTCAGTGCCAAAAAAGAAAAGTAATAGACATACACCATAACGACAATAAACGCACTTTGCATATTATTGTATACTTCCTGTCCATACTTTATTAGCCTAACTCCATCATCTAGACTATCGTTATAATACTATTCCAGTGCCTTTTTATAAAATGTCCGCATCAAGCAGCACCTCACTCGATTTTTCACAGCATTCCCATGAGTAAGACGGGATTTGATGGCACTAGTAGGTGAATTTTTTTCTTTGTTCAATCTAGCGGGAGGGCGCATCACGGATCGTAGCGTTGAGTGATCAAATTGATGATTTCTTACGTTTGTACAGCATACCCTAGCCATCATGTCAATATAAATATCTTTGTATGTAATATCAAACGCGTAAACCTGACTAGTTGCAAGAGCCAAGCCTCGCTTGAAACGGATCATCAAACAATACGAATACCGTGCGGCGAGCCCTCCACAAACTCCAAGGTACGTTCAAGTGCCAACGCAAAATTGCGTTGATAAAAAAAAATTCACTAGACGTTGCAAATTTTCGAGTGGCGCCTTTTTTTTTAAGCTACTAACATGTTCCCGACATACACGGACTAGTGACGGAGGTTATTTCTATTTTGATAGCCTTAAGACCGAGATGAAAGCTTCTCAATGCAAATCTCGAAACCGTGAGAATTATAGTATAAAACGGAGCAAAAGAAAAGAGTAAAAAAACCTCAGAGCTTGGTCGCATCCGCGTAACCATGGATCAAACGTGGACTTCGGAAGCGATTTTTTTTCTCTTTTCCGCGAGTGCCAGAATGACGACGCGGTCGACGGGCCAAGTTAGGCCCAAACCCTAACCCTAAAAGGCGCCCATGACAAAGCCGCTAGCATTGGCAGAGTCTTGCAGTTCCCCATGCAACATCGCGAAACACACAGCTATTTAGGACACCATGCCAGTACCACGGAAGACACGCAAATGGATCTGGACCTTGGCCGAGACGCCTTCGAGCTAGAGGGATCCGAGTTAACCTACCCAGGCCAATTCATCACGTCGGCACACTCGTATATGAGGTACTTCGCATGTATCTTTAGCGTGAAACAACTTTCTCATTTTCGGAGACAGAGGTCATGGAACGTATGTAGATAATGAGGAAGTTGTAGCATCCGTTGCAGGCACGATTGAGCGCGTAAATAAATTGGTCACAGTGCGTGCAGTCCGTTCCAGGTGAAGATCTTACAACAGACGCTTCTGCCGTTGATTGTCGCTCAGAAAAACCCGTTATTCTTAGATACAACGCAGAAATTGGTGATCTAGTCGTTGGCCGAATAACGGAGGTATTGGAGCCCGAAATCATACGCAGGTCTTAGATGATTGATTGTGACTGCTCTAGGTACAACCTCGCCGATGGAAAGTGGATGCTAACTCAAGACAGGATGCTGTTCTAATGCTGTCGTCGGTAAATTTGCCCGGAGGCGTTCAGGTCAACAACTCCTCCATTGGAATCATCGCATCAACGGAAACTGACACTTCCGTTGTTAGCGGCGAAAACTTGAAAGTGATGAGCTGCAAATGCGTACTTTCTTTGAAGAGGGGGACTTGTTGGTGGCGGAAGTCCAAGCTTTCTTTTCAGATGGCGCAATGTCACTGCATACAAGGTCCTTGAAATATGGCAAGGTATGGATAAATTTCCGTGTTCTGATACATCCGGCTGACAGAATCCTGCCAGCTGCGCAATGGACAGCTTGTCACAATTCCACCTATCCTTATACGACGTCTTAAATCTCACTTTATCACACTGCCTTGCGGTGTGGACCTTATTCTTGGTCTAAACGGTTATATCTGGGTGAGCAAGCATGTGAAGGAGAGTGACCAAGAAGGCGAACAGGGTTTTGATGCGGAGGCAGTATATTCAAACCAAAATGATGTATGTGACATTCATTTACACTTACCTGGCGAGTTGGCTTATCTATCATTCAGCGCATTGATGAATCCACACGAGCTGCCATATCTCGAGTGACAAATATCATTCGGGTGCTAGCCAGCCATTTCGTCCCATTGACAGACACACTTTTAATTGAGGCATACGATTGGACCGTTGATCAAGAAGGTGGCGCAAGAGACTTACTCCAAGAGGATGTAGGGAGTCTACTAGCGGCCACTATTACAGCGAGATCGTAACATAGGACGTGTCTTTCAAAGAGTCCCCTGTAGAAGAAGAAAGCAATTAGTCCTCCCCCAATTCGCTTTCCTCCTCTTCCTCGTTGTCGTTCTCATTGTTCTCATCTTCGGAATCATCATCAGATTCGTCCATTGTTGGGTCAGGTGCCATTTGAGGTGGATGCTGCTGTTGTTGAGGCTGTGGGTTGTTTGATGTTCCGCTAGCTAACTTTCGTGCTTGCGCGGCGCGCTTGGCCTCTTCTCTTTCTTCATCAATGGGTAGGAGTTCGTCAAGTGCAAGATCTCTCCACCTGAGAGCACCATTGATCCCGCCCCCACCATAGCCCATGTCTTCAAATAGGGCTCGAGAAGAGGGATCGTAGGGAGGACGGGGTCTTGCTGCAGGGTGTTTGATATTCGTTGGGTTTCCATATGGGTAGGAAGGGTGTACCTGTGACGGTAATACTTCCCCTCATGTGAAATAAGGCTTGACGGTGAGTCAATTGGCGACATACTGTCAGAGTCGTCAGGATTTGGGGGGACCATATGGGCTGGAATGTCAAGTTCTAGGTTATCTCGCATTGTCAGCGTGCCCGACTTGGCATCCCTAATTCCACTCGAAGTCACAACAAACCATCATCTGGTAGATCTCCCTTCATATATTCCGTTGTTTCAATTGTGTCGAGAATCTGTAGATCATTTCTCGTCATGTGCAAGTAGCAAAACGTAAGATCCTATTAATCACAGTGAGTATAAAAAGTTGAATATAAGTCATTGAACAGGCCAACAGTCATGATTGCGACAGATATTTTGACTGTAAGGGTACAAAGTGCCAGATGTCACTGGTCACCGCCACGTCACACCCTTAACGTTCCGCATGATACCACCACCGTCGCGGAGTTGTCATGCTCAGACTCAAACCCTCATGCCCTTGACCGCATTCCGCCATTTGGCACCAGTATAGGGTCCTATGTAGCGCCTGTGCTAATGAATCAAGCTGCCACAGTTAAGTTGGTTGCAACCTGCTACTTCCTCTTGGCATCTAACTCGGCGTTGGCAGAGCTCAAGCGCTCAAGGCCCGGTACGTCGACGCTGAGCTTCTTTCAATCGGCTCCTTGTGAGAAAAACCTTTTTAGCTCGGTGTGTTACCAGTTGCCCGTCTCCCGGCTTCCCAATACATTCTGTAGCTCGAATGATGGAGAAGCAATGGATAACTTCGTCGTTGTGCTCTTGAAGATCAAAAAGATGCAGCCCGACAACCGATGTTGATAAGCCCCCGTAAATTTTGAATATGAGATCTCCAAACGACTGTTTGCCTTGGATAATTTACCGATTTATTAGCAAGTACTTGTTGATTGCGCGAAAGTGTTTTCTTGTAGGTGCTTTGGGCAGTTCATGGTTGCGAGCATTCCTAATCAGCGCTCTTTTCTAGTGTTACCATCTATCATATGTTGGAGCGCAAGCGGCCCTTCGGATCACTTGATAACATTCCTGTGTAGTTCAATGGCCAGATCATGCTCCTCAAATTGTACGGACCGTACCTACCCAACTTATGCGCTGTGTTTCGCCCCTTGTATGCCTATAGGTTTGGCAGACATGATATATTGCGTCCGAAACGAAACGAAACGAATCTCAATTCGGCATGGGATGGCGAGTATGTTTTGGCTAGACAACCCCAGATGGTTCGGCGATCATTATGGCATACTTCGATATACTCTCCCCAGTCCAGTAAACTTCTCTACATGCTGTTTTTGCAGGCGGATTTTATGATTGATCCTGTACCCTCTCGAATGTGCCTTTCACAGCAGGCACAGGCGGAGAACAGGGACCCGATGCTCCTCACTCATGACATTGTCTCCCACCCCAGGGAATTGTTTGTTACTTTGATGGGCCCGACATTTCAAAGTCAGTCATCATAGACCCTTTTCAAGAATAGACCCGGAAGGCATGAATTCCTACCAACAAGGCTACAGCTCGTTTCTTGTCAGGACGTTAGGGATGCTTTGCCTTCGACAGTGAGGCCTTGGCAGCAGATATGTTAACAAGCTTTCAAGAACACAATGGCGCAAGTGGTGTCTTTCTGTTACTGTGATCTCGGGACTCGGACCGATGTCAGTTCATCCACCATAGCCGCAATGAACTGCGTTAGACAGGCAGCCGTTCCGGCCGCCTTAGCGAACCAAGTGAGTTCACAGCGCCACCTCCAAACGTGCATATCGGCAAACTTGGCTTCGAGCCAAATGTATGGTTATTTCTCCCAAAGACGCGACCCGCCCACAACGCCCACAACCTGAGATCGCGGGTTGAGTTGCTTGCCTGCTGGTTGAACAAGCCGCTGATGACTCTCAATAGATGCACTGTGCTGGAGACCAATCAGCGTCGATAGTGTCCCACGGGTGAACTCTATACAATATACTTCGCGAGTAGAGACAGTGCTATATCATCGAACCTGAAGAACGTGCTCGCTTAGCAGTAAAGCTCCCGTTTTTTTGTGTGCAGTTTTAATTACTGTGAAATTTATTTTAGGTAACTCTACAAGGCCAGCCAAAACCAATACACGAGTGCTTTCCCTTACGTAGCTCGGCGTGGGCCCCTTGATATCACTAGTTATTGATATCATGATCAGGTCCCAAAACATCTTACAGTGGCTTGCCATTATCCATCTTCGCTCCCTGCTTTTTCGGCATGGCCAAGTACATTTTGTGTGTATGTGTTCAATATTGTGTTGTGGACCTAAGCTGTCACCCTGCTCCGATTGTTACGGCTCCAAGCCTTGTGTTCCTCTCCACAAATAAACTCCCGCTCCTGTCATTCATTGGCACAAGTTTGTCCCCACACCCACGAATCATCCCCTTCGGCATTGCGATTGACATGGGTAGCGATCATCGGTCGACTGCGCTCTGGATCTTTGTGAAGGAGCACGCGATCCACCTTATACTCTGTTTGAGCCCATCGAGACTAGCCTCGAAGCTGTTCCTATAAAATTTCCTGCCCTTGCGGGTGAACTGTTTATCCTTTGGGTGAGGTTTCAGACTGCGCCCTCATGTTACTTACATGTCACGTCAGACGAGTCACTACCAGAACCCGTTGCAGTACTTATTCGCAGTGGACACGTTTGCAGTTGGAAGTGATAAGCATGTATACTATGATGGCTTCTTACTATAGTGCAAAATCAAAATTTGACTTTGGGTTTGCGCCACATCATCGCTTCAAATATTCGTCTTTCTTGCACAGAAGAATCAATACATTTAAATGAACTGAATGCTATTATCGGTCGTCGCACTTCCGTTAGACGATATTCCGCAGTTTGGCGAAATCTGGTGTCCCCAAACCCGTAACCTAAACAAGCACACCACTGTCAGCGAATACATCAAAAACAAGTGCAGACACTCACAGGATCCCATCCAGTCCTCGCAGTAAACCCTAGACATGGTCAGTCTATCTGAGAGCTTGTGGGGGCATGAAATATGAAGAACTTACCTGCAGTCCCGCATCCAGGGTTGGTACCAGAAACTATATCATTAAAGCTTGCTCCGTTAGAGTAGATGAGAGGATTGATGAAACCAAGCGAAGAGCGCCCACTGGACAAGCGGACGTCGTTTAACAGAGAGAATACCCCAGCGACAGTCTAAGCCCATGGACATTGGTAAAATCATCATGGATGAGATAGAGCTGTTTGACATACGGGAGAGCTAGCACTAGTTCCTCCTACTGATACAACACGACCACCAACCACGACCTGGAACCCGTTTCCTTGCGCCGAGACATCTGGGTAGGCCCTCCCTGTTGCACTGCAATGACAGCTTCAATATCTTGTCAAACCACAATGGGAAAATAAATACTTGTACAGGCCGGAAAAGGTGGTTCCGAGATTGTTGAGGAAACCTGTCACCGCAGTATTCTGGTATGATGGGCGAGCGAAATAGCGAGAGAAGCCTCCGCCTGAGAAGCTGACAGCAACTTCAGGGACTTTCACGGTGCCCCCAACGGTGGTAACAAATGGACATCTAGAATGGCCAGTTGGCTGTGGAACATCTGCGAAATATTGGGAACATTACGAAGCAGGGAATGCAGGCTGGAAAAGCCTTCTGTTGGTACCATCGTTGGTGCGACAATCACCGCCGCCCACCCTATATCGAGAGCCTTGTTACTTGACAGACACAAATAAGACTTTCATGAAAAGACGGACCCAAAGTCACCACTGGAAAAGAATACTGTAGTGCCAACCGACCCAAGTTGCGCAAATAGGTTGCAGACCTTTGTGGCATAATCCAAAGGAACCTGTTGGTTGAAATGAGACAAGGGACTAGTTGTATGTAGTCTGACTTACCGTTTGTTCGTCGTCTCCGTAGGAAGTTGTGATAGTCTGAGGAATAGGAGATTGAGCTAAGAGGAAGTTCAACCAATCCAAGTAAGGCTCGTTGGTATTACTCGGAGTCTGGGAGTCTGGGTTGAAGGGAGGTGAGCCACCAGTGCTAAATACCATCAGGATCAGCTGTCATGATCACTCAATCTCGAGATAAAGCATGCCTGTAGTAAATGTTGGGAGTTGGGAAGGATATGCCTGTAGTATATTGAATATCAAGATTCGCCTGGTCCAATAAGAGGTAAGACTAGCACTTGAAAAGGTCAAATATAATACCTCGACACCAGGCTCGGTCTGATCGTCGCCGCCTCCATTCACACGGACAGTAGTAAAGGTCGATCCAGCAGCGTCTGTTCGGAATCTGCTGAAAAACGTCTGAAGACGTAATTCATTCATTTCGGCATCAATAAACGTATCGAGGATAGTACGAGTATTTTTGATCTCACCTGGAGATCTGCGCGATTGGCAAATTCCTGCAAGTACCCGGCAACACCCAATTTATTTACGTTGGTGGCTCGAGGTACGTAGTCGGTAGTGTTGTATAACCCCCTAAGGCACGCGGGAGTTATTGTGTTCGAACAGCTCGCGGGAACAGCAGCGTTGACATCAAAAGCCGTATCTTCAGCGGCTGGCTTGATTTCGGGTTGGAGAAAGCTCGTTTTGCGCATGCTACGCATGGTGCCAAAGTAGGTGGTCGGTGTGACAACATCAATGTGAGAGTGAAGCTCCCGAGGGAGGGAATAGCCCATTGTCCGGACCACCCTCTCAGACGATGATGGGTGGTGATATACATTGTACTTGGTGTTTAGCATACGTTCAGCCTCAGCCACGGAAACACGGATGTTGACCCAGCCGCCACCTCCCGAGCGGTGAACAGCATTCTTTATGCGGTGATGTTCAAGCCAGGCTTCAACAGCTTCAATGGATTCAGGATGAGGTGCGACAAGGGCTTCAGCTTCAGCCATGCTTAAATGCTTTCCGTACCTGAGTAATCGCTAGTCAGGCGGTGTGCATGGGGTTGAACAAAGATGGTGCATACTTTGCGTGCTTAGGATCGCTAGTTTCCATGAGATTAGCAATCAGGGCGTCGATTTTATCTTGCTTCAAAGCCAAGCGCAATTCGAAGACGTGATCGGGAGGTGCGGGCGAGTGATATTCCCAACCCTGTGGTATTTCTACCCAAGAATGCTTTTCAACGATGTCATCCCATCGCTTCAGGAGCGGTTTGGAAACACAAAGCTGAACGAGAGCGAGAGCGATCAAGGAGGACCACATCATAAAGCAGGACAAAGCCAGAATCGATGGCGAGCTTTTGCGAGAGAATATATAATGTTTCTTGATAGAAGCTCATGACTAGTGTGCTCGTAGAAGCAAGGAGCATGAGGTAGAGTCGTCTAATCTACAGCAGAAATCAGTGATTTTTGTCGGACCGGCTCAAGACCGGTCAGTTTTAAACATGGCTATTGGGCTATTTTTAGACATCCTTCCCACATAACATTAGATAACAGACCAAGGAAGACAACGAATTCTCTTGTACAGCCATACTTAGGAAAAAAATGTCAGCGTCCATGCGGTCTACCGTCGATTCCAATATGATATCTAGGCAATCTTGTATGCGATAATTCTCCATTGATGCTGAAGGCGTGGAGCGTGATGCCAGAAGTATGTTCCATGCTTGTAGGTGAAAGATACTAGGCAGGCGAATTCCAGTTCACGGAAACGCCAACGCGAGCCTAAATTGATCCACAGGGCATTCAGTTCTAACGATTTTGGGTGGACGTTCAATTTCGACTAAGACAGCCAGGAGAGGAGTATAGGCTATTACCATATACGCTGGATGTCTCCAGATGGAAAACTGGCAAGGAAACTAGTGGGTCTATGTCAATGACTTCTACCAAGTACGACTTATGCCCCTTACGGATCTCGATTTAGTCTTTTGGAGAAAGATTGTTATCCAGTGCCTACGCCTTTCGTTCCTACATACCTGAGCTACAATCTATAGCACGTAATTTCATTAACCCTCCCAGGGGTAACGTTTTAGAAGGTTTATGACCTGGAATGGCCAAGGTGGCAAGATACAAACGTTCCGCGAAACGCGAGTATCATTTGGCTGTTTCTCCTGACGTGATTAGGGCGTGGGGGCTACCGTGCCTGTGAAACGGCCGACCATATGAACATTGTAGGATAGATGGACCGGCATTGCAGATTGATTACTCAAAGGGCGTCGCGCTGAGGTTAATTTCTGATATGAGATTGGAAACAATGAGGTCTAGATCGTCATTGGCAAACGTGTTTCATCTACTGGGGGGCCCTTGCCGTCGTAGCGTGTAAATTGATTAACAGGTTGAAGCAACCGTCCGCCCGCGGACTTACGGGGTAAACTCTAAGTCTCATACTAGTATTCGGCGCGTCAGGGCGTGACGGTCAAGCTGGATCGGTTTAGACTATAAGCATTGTAAGTTTCAGCAAGTTGAATAAAATGAAAGCCTGCCTAGGCCAAAGCCAACAGTGCCCAACACTCATGTACAGTCACGTGCTCGGGCTTACGTGATACGTCTCCTCGCCGCCAAAGGCGATGAGCTTGATGGCACACACGAACCTACGACAACGCCACTATCCTTTTTTCTTTTTTTAATTTCAGGAGTGGAGCCAGTTCTTAATTGAACGAAGTGAACCCTTCAGAAGAAATGCAGGACGCTGGGGAGCAAGGTATGTTGTTACCTCCAGCGTTACCAGTAGCAGAAACTGAGCCACCTCCCTTCCGCCTCAGACACATGTCGTATCTGCAGTGCTCCTGCAGAACCAGACCAACCTCTTTTTCATCCTTGCAAATGCTCTGGTACTATACGATACATCCATCAGGACTGGTAGGTTTTCTAGACTTCTATCTTTTTCGTTATGCTAATCATTGTAGTCTGACCACATGGCTCTCGCATAGCAAGAAAAAGACTTGCGATGTGTGCAAACATCCATATTCATTTAAAAAAGGTAGAATCCATACTTTTTATTGTCGTAGAATCGCAGTCTCAGCGTTGCAATAGTCTATGCGCCTGATATGCCTTCGAGGCTACCTCCGCTGCTTCTGGTTCGTAAATTGATTCAACAAACTCTGTTTGCAATTTTGTTCGGTTTGAGAGGAATTCTTGTTGGAACGATATGGCTGGCGGCATTGCCTTGGGCAACTGTATGGACGTGGAGGATGTATTTTTCGATGGGAGAATCAGCGTAAGCCATCTATTCTACTTCCGAATCTACCATATTGACTGCAGATCTCTGAAGAGCGTGGTGGATAAGTGGCCGTCCTCGCCCGAACTCTACTCAAGACAGTCCGTTCTATTACAATATCCATTCGGACAGCTCGGCAACTCCACCCACGACTTTTCTCGGCTGGCTGGTGACACATCCGTTATGGATCGCCCTTTCCGCGGATATCTTTACTGGTCAAATCATCGCTTCTCTCATTGTCCTTACTTTTGTCGCCGTCTTTCTCCTTCGAGAATGGATTTCCCAACATGCACGCCCAGGTATTTTTGAAGATGAAGAGCTGCTGCCAGACGATCCTCCTATGCGGGCTGATTTCCCGGCTGGGGCTGCGCAACCCGCACGTGCACAACCCCGAGAACACAACCCTTTGGACGAAGCTCTTGCTAGGCGCCAGATAGAAACCATGAGGGCCGTCGACGCGCTGAGAGTTCGTGATGGGGTTAACGGACACATGGTCGGCGATGACAGGTTACACGGTAGATCTCCGGTTGACCTTCCTCGGAACAAGGGGAAAGGTAAAAGAGGGAGGAGGGACCAACTCGATTCCGACCATCGGACAACCATAAGAAAAACAATGCTATCTGGGGGTCTGGGTGACGAAGACGAAGGGGAACTCGGACCTGAAGAAGAGCGTCTGAAGCGGCAATCGTTTTCCCGTAGGGTTGTTGCAGCAAGAGTTTCTGGGGCTCGGCGAAAAGCTGCACTCGCTGCTTCAGGAGGTGCACCTGATATGCGTGCTTTGCAACCCGACCCGCCATTCCGATTTACGTTCAAACCCGACGCGTCGGAAAGCGAACTGACACTGTCCTCTATCTTTCCGCCCGTCACCCACCAACCCCGGGCAACTATTCCTTTTTCTTTCAATCCTATGAAGCCAGGATCTCATCCTAAAGATCAAACTAATCATGAGGACAGTGATAACTCGAGGCTTTTGTCCTCATCTCCAGACCATGGCACAAGCCAACGACCCGCTTTACCAACTTCTATCTCTCCTGCATCACCCAGTATAAGCTCGCCGGCAAGCACTACTCTAGACCCTCCAAATTTGGCCACATACCGTCCCCCCGAAGATTTAGAGGAAGAAGCAGGTCCATCACAATCACATGATTCTTCCCTTAGTGAAGACGACGAGAACAGCGAGAACGATTACGATCAAACAGCAATGCAGCGAGACCATGCAACCTATTTTGAGGAACCGGAATCTCCCGTCCCGAGGGATGTTAGTGAGGATGAGATGGACAATGAAACTGGAAACAAGGATAGGGCACATGAGACAGGCGATCAAGGCAGGGAATCAGAGAATGAAGACGAAGATGCTGAGGAGGAGGATTCTGGTGGAATTGATGATTATGACCTGGGATGGGAACCTGCTGATAATGACGGGGAGGATCAAGCACTTCCACAACCCATTGTGCCAGACGCCAACCCCGCCCCTCCTGCTGAAGATGCGCCCGGGAATGAGGCACCTGTTAACAACGGGGTCCCTCCCGAACTCGCTGAAGAACTGGAAGGTAATGTCGAGGATGATATGGAGGGTGCTATGGAGGGTAGGCATTAGTACGCTCTGATTTAAGTGCCGGTCTGACTGCTTGCGTCTAGCAATTGGAATGAGGGGCCCCATCTACGGAGTTCTGCAAAATGTTTTTTCTATCTTTTCTTCCTTAGCGTGATCTAACATCGCTTTCAGGCTGCTCTAATGATCTTCGTGCTCGACACCGCTATCGGCTTAGGGGTCTGGGTTCCGTTTACAGTTGGGAAGTCTACTGCTCTGTTGATGGTCAGTTCAGGTCTTTCGAGCTTCCCTTGTTTCGTTCAACGTACGCGTGTCTAGATGGACCCTCCTCGTTTCCTGCAGATTTTGCATCTTCCAATTCAAGCGATTCGTCTTGTAACAGACCCTATTGTAGATTTTATTGTCTTTTGCATCATCGAGCTCTTGTATCCTTCCCTTGAACGGGCTCTCTTGAGTATGGTTCGCCACACGTCGGAAGGAACTCTTTGGTTGGCTAACCAATCGTTCGGACAATCCACAGTGGGTGGTTTTGTCAACGCGACATCGAAGTTGGTAAGTCAACTGTCGTATCTTGGTGATTGGTAATGTAATGTGTGTAATGTAGCGCTCCGACGTGGTCATGCATACGAAGAATTCCTTGGAACGTTTCTCCACTCTGACTTCATCGGCTCTTCGACCTCAAGCTGACACAACTACCACGTCGTTCCTGTCTGCGAGGTTGGACGATGTAATCGACTTAGCGGAGCCACAGTTCGCCTGGCTTGGTGCAAGAGTCAGGTTTGCTTCACATCAGGTGCAGGTAACTTGGCATCGGCTTGCAGTTGGGGAGGGACCAACTGACCGAGCCTTTGCCATACTTTTGGGCTATGGAGTAGTCGGAATTCTCCTCGCTGTGTACTTGAATCTTTTTACTATGGGCAACGCAAGATCCGCAGGGCGTGCTTTCAGGAGCGCTGTTCGCCAACAACTATTGGTCCTCAAGGTAGGGCCTTCGGTTATGTTTTTTGAAGTTCATTCCTGAATTCCAAACATAGGTTGCGTCATTCATATTCATCGAGTTGGTGACTTTCCCCTTATCGTGCGGGATTGTCCTCGACATGTGCACCGTCTGGCTATTCCCTGAGGCACACCTCGTGTCTCGTGTGAGCTTCTTTGTCCAGGCCCCTCTGACTGCCATCTTCTATCACTGGGTAGCTGGAACAATGTTTATGTATGTGCTCATTCATCTATTGTTGAATCTGGGATATAACTGATGGTTTGTCAGGTACGCATTTGCGGTCCTCCTATCTGGTTGCCGAACTGTTATGCGTTCGGGAGCGATGTGGTTCATTAAAGATCCGCAGGATCAAAATTCCCATCCTATCAAGGATATCCTCGATCGACCAACGCTTACTCAGCTCAAAAAAATCTGTATCAGTGGACTGTTATACTCATGTGTGGTGACCTGTGTCGTTACTAGTGTCGCCGGTTTATTGCTCGTGGGCAGACAATCAATTATGCCATTCCGGTGGAAGAATAGGTGATCACCTTCTCTACGATCAGGTTGTTCTTTCTAACGAACCTGCATAGGGAACCTTTCTCCAACGTACCAATTGATTTGTTATTCCTGCACCTCGTTCTTCCATATACGATGCATTCTTTCCGTCCAAAGAAGGCGCTAAAGGAGTCTGCCACGGTAGTTTGGAAAGTGTTAGCTAAGAGACTACGCCTGACGTCCTACTTTTTTGGAGGCCGTTACTCAGACGAGGAGTTTTCAACCCGGTGGAGCTCGATCATACGGGAGACTAAAACTGTTTCCGATGGTACTTTTCGTCGTGTCCCCGCCACTGACAATGTCGCTCTACCACGTGATATGCGAGCGACTGTGGGTGTCAAGGACGACGGTCAGCCAATAGATGCCGCAGCTCAGCGACTCATGGCGGATCAGGATGCAGAAATCGAGAAAGCCAAAAGGGATGTGAAGGAAGAATTCATCATCGTCTACATACCCCCTGCATTCGGTTACCGCGTCATCTGTTTCATCGCCCTGCTATGGGTGATTGGCGCTGTTCTCTTGGGTATTGCCATTGCGTTGCCGATCCTTCTTGGAAGACGTTTCTTTGAATTATTTACCGCCAGACAAGTGCATGATGGGTATTCCCTCATCATTGGATTCTACCTCCTTTGGGGTTTCTACCTAATTGGACGTGCTATCGATCGCTTGGATGAGCGGCGGAGACGTTCAGCTGGGGAACATAATCGAGCCGACTTACCCGTCCTGGTCATTAAGCGCGGACTACTATGGCTTGCCAGATGCACATACATGGCTATATGTCTGGGTATCGTTATACCTACGCTGATTTCGTTTGTGATCGAACTTTACATCATAATCCCCATTCGGTTCGCTGTCGACCCGCAAATGACGCCTCGGGTTCGTGTCGTAGAAGCATGGGCGCTTGGGTTGCTCTATGTGAAGATTGCCATACACGCTCATCGCTTTAGGCCGGCTAACAGGATCTCGAGGGGTATTCAACACGTAAGTTTTTAGTTTGTATCAGATTTGGGCTACTCATTCAACCCTTGTCTTCTTTTAGATCATATCACATGGCTGGACAAGAACCGACCCAATGGCCGCTACCAGAGAGGTTATTGGCCCGGTTGTTGGAGGGCTGCTTGGCATGATACTCTTCCCTGGCGCTGCTTTCCGTGCCATACAGTACTGTCTTCCAAATATGACGCTAGATAACAGGTTTATATGTAAGTCCCCGAACTCTTGTGTTGTATATTTATCAATTACTGATGTATTTACGGCAGTCATGCATATCTATCCTGGTATATTCATGCTTGCGGGACTCGTGCGTTCGACAGCTATCCTTTACAATCTTCTTTCTTCATGGGCACAATCGATTCGTGACAAGGAGTTCTTGGTGGAGATGCGGTTGCGAAACCATGAGCCGGAAAAGTACAAGTTGCCAGATGAGGGAGAGGAATGAATAGACATACATACACACATAGGTTGTATATATATTGACTTTTTTGCATTCATTCTACATACATACACAAACTAATGTTAATGGTGTTTACCTCTAACCAATCTTGCGCCACTGACTTTGAGGTGCCAGTAGTAATCATGGCTGGCACTGCTTGTCTGCACCACCTAGTATAGTGGAACTTGCACTTTCTCTTCACATTCAAGCTCAAAGACTTGGATAGCAACGAAGAGTATTTTTTATTGGCTCACAGGACCCCCGCCCTTCCAATAACCTAGTAATTCCCGGATTCCTCAGCAAGAATTTGGAAACTTGAAATGCAAGCTTTTTTTTGCAAGGACGATGATTGTTTTGGTCATTGTGAGAAACTCGGACCCGATGCCAACACTCGGAGCACTTGATTTGGCCATCGGAGGCTTGAAGCAAAATAAATATTTGAGAGCGTGTGCTATCGCGATTCTATGCCTCTGGCGAAAGTAAGAATTTTCTAGATGAGACTTACATGTTGTCGCTTAACAGCTTAGGAGCGATTGCTAAGAGACGATTGGAGTTGAATGTGTTGAAAGAATATATAAAATACAGTAGAGTTACAATAATGAAATGAAAAGGAATACAATAAGCTCTTCTACGACCGTTCACCACGCAACCTCCGTGCAAGAGCAAGATCTTTTGGCTGAATAGTCACACGCTTAGCGTGAATGGCAGCCAAGTTGGTATCTTCAAACAGTGAGACAAGGTATGCCTCGGCGGCTTCCTGCAAAGCCATGACGGCTGATGATTGGAAGCGGAGATCAGTCTACAATAAATTGTAAGGCTGCGGTTGTAGTAGTAAAAAAGTAGACTTTATACTGACCTTGAAGTCTTGAGCAATTTCACGAACAAGACGTTGGAAGGGGAGTTTTCTAATGAGGAGTTCTGTTGACTTTTGATAACGACGAATTTCACGAAGTGCGACTGTTCCAGGCCTAAACCTGTGGGGTTTCTTTACACCACCAGCTGCCGCCTACAGCGAGTGAGAAAACTTGTCAAGAAATACTAGCAGCTCTACTTACCGCAGTCTTACGTGCTGATGATTTAGCAGCGAGCTGCTTACGAGGTGCTTTGCCTATAACACGAGTTGAGCAACAAGATAAAAGACTTGAAGTCGATAAGAGACTTACCACCAGTAGATTTGCGAGCGGTTTGCTTAGTGCGAGCCATTGAAGTTTATGAAAATAGAGTTGTTGCGGGTGAAGATAAATTGCAAGTGATGGACTTTTAGTCCAAATCCAGTTCAGCTATTTAACTTGACGCGATCGCGTTGATACACGTGACTATGATTTGGCCAAATCAACAAACGGTGAAAAATCCAGCACAGCCACTATCGGAGAATACATAAGCAGAGCAATGAAACGAATTTTGATCTGTCAACTGTACGCCCACAACCCCACTACTACTCAACCAACACACTTTTATTATCAACAACAATGTCTGGACGCGGAAAAGGTGGCAAAGTAAGAATTGCTTTTCTAGTTCAAGTTTTACATTTGGCTAACTAGTTCGCTACTTAGGGACTTGGCAAGGGTGGAGCCAAGCGTCACAGGAAGATCTTGCGCGACAATATTCAGGGTATCACAAAGCCCGCTATTCGTCGGCTTGCACGTCGTGGTGGTGTGAAGCGTATTTCAGGTCTGATTTACGAAGAGACAAGAGGTGTCTTGAAGATCTTCCTTGAGAATGTACGACCATCTCTACT
>JABCKM010000017.1:0-11220 GCA_018221805.1 Rugosomyces carneus
TTGCACTCGGCAGTGGATGTGTAGACTGAATCGTAGTAGAGCGATGTTAAGCAGCGAGCTCCGGGGGTCGAAGTTTGACCAAATTTAATTTGGGGCGGTTTGATGTTGCCGGTGTTTGCATGCACGCACACGACAACCATGGCCTCAATGCCAACGACGGCAGCTCCTACCTTACCCGAACCTACTACTGACCCCACCTTGACCCTACGTAAGACTAAAGTGCGTTTTATCTGACTGGCTGGTTTCACTGGTCTCACTGTGAGGTGTATAGCGCAAGCTAGACGACGCATTTCAAACATTGGACAGCGCCGTTGGCCCGGCTGAATCTCAACATCCTCCTCCAGCCAAGAGACAACACACAATACGCTCTATTTACTCGACGCTTGCAAAGTATGGCATAAAAACAACAAAAGAATCATCCCCAGCGTCGGCGTAGGTCAAGTTCTATCTATTCCCTTGGTTCGCACCTGGAACTGACTCTACTAGTAGCTCACCTGCGTCGGGGGATACTACGATAACACACAAGAAAACACCGCATCTTACGGCCATTTTGGCGCGTGCAGCAGCGCGTACTCGAAAAGTGTTACCCTTCAAATTCTCTGTATCCTCCTCTCTTCCACCCACTGCAGACTACCGGCCATCTTCTCTACAAGCATTTCTCTCGCGTCTTTCTACTTTCAAGCTTGCTACGTATGCGAATAAACCTCCCTCAATCGACGCAGTGGCAGCCTCAAAATGTGGATGGGTCAATGATGGGAAGGACAGACTGGTGTGTGGCTTGTGTAAGAGCTCGTGGGTGGTGTCGGGGCGAGAGGGTATGAATAGGGATGCAGGTAAGGTCCAGGCTTTTAACAAAATATCAAATGTTTGACGGTCCATGCAGGGAATGCTTTACTCGAAAAACAACGGATGTCACTTGTGAGTATGCACAAAGACGGCTGTCCGTGGAAGACAAGGCAATGCGACTGTAAGTGTGTGTGCTGCTCCTTTTGTCGCACGGTCTTATAGCCTGTTAGCTACTGTATATTGCATACCCCTCCAGTCACCGTCACGTATGGTCAACGAAATCAAAACCAACGCACTAAAGTTAGAGCTCTTGGTGCACAATGTAGAAATAAAGCATCCATTGGTATATCCATTCCTTGCGCCATGTAAAATGATGCTCAATCGTTTGGTAGACATCTGTTCAGCTCAGCTCATTGAGATCTACGCTGAGCACCTACGTCTCCCCATCACACGCTGACACAGATCCTGCCGTCTCTGAACAACAAGATGCCTTTGCACCAAATTCTGAGATATTGTCGGATACAGCCATATTGACGTCACTTTTTGGTTGGAGTCTCGCGCCGTCACCAGAGACCAATCGTTTGACATCTCTATCTCGCGCCGGCTCCCTTGCGCCCTCTACACCACGTTCGCCATCCCTCTCACGAGCATCGTCAGTACAGCCACCAGAGACACCTACGCAGTCCCGTATGCCAAGCTCTCCATTCACGTTTCGAATGCCATCCTCTAGCATCGCCAGCACAAAACGTGACACACTACTTCATTGTACACTCTGTTTACGACGTGTTGGTCTATGGGCATTTGCACCCCAGGTGCCGAGCGCGATGACTCGGCCGGCTACTCCACAACGTGGACCTTCTGTTGAGGAACATGTGGTACACTCTACAGACGCCCCTGCCAGCACTGCTGTGCAAGTTGTGCCGCTAGAAAAAGCGTCGTCACAGAGACGACAGTTCGACCTTTTGAAAGAACACCGAAATTATTGCCCTTATGTAGTCCGTTCGACAATTGTCCCGACTCTTCCCGTCCCACCTACGTCAAATCTCAACAACACACCGTCCAGTTCACATCTAAAACATAACAATTTTACTTCATGGTCAACTAGACAGAACGGGGCAAATTCTGCGATGGAGGGTTGGCGGGCGGTGTTAACCGTTGTGTTGCGGTATGGTGTAGGCCAGAGGCAGAGGCTAGGGCTTGACGTTGTCGAGAGATTAAACGGGAACGCACCCTCGGATTCAAGCGATGAACCGATGGAAGTCGACAACATCAAAGCTATGGTTGCTGGTGTCAAAAGTCGTGGAGTGCGTATCCTACATCTGGTTGACGTTGTCTAATTCGGGTCTAATTTACTTGGTATTCGCAGGGAAGAGATTTGTTGCAATATGTCAAAGGGCTGCTCGGCTAATTCGGCATTCACTGCTGTGATGTTTTACCACTAATGTGGTGTCAATGGCAACCTGGCAATTGCCCGAACGACAATCGACGACATTTCATTCTACCTCGCATAAGCTTGTTTCAATTTGTCCAGGGCGGTCTAGATGACAGTCTGAGTTGGCTACGATACTATTGACAGGATGGGGCGAACAAACGAACCTCATAGTCTGGAGTTATATCCACCAGCTCATCGTCGCTCACTCTAATTCTCTTGACCTTATCGAAATGGTCTGCTTCCTTAAGAATACCCTTGAAGTAGCGTGCCTGATATGGACATGAAGTGTGGTAAATCAGTTACCAAATAACAACGAACCTCTTGCTCTTCGACTAATGTCCAAGCATCACCCGCTCGGCCAGCGCGAGCAGTTCGTCCAACACGATGAACATATTTCCTCATGTCGACCGGTACATCATAACTAATGACATGAGAAACATGGCTGATGTCGATTCCCCGAGAGATGAGGTCGGAGCACACCAGACTGTAAGAGGTTCTTCGTCAGTAATTGAAGAGACATGGCTGGACTGGCAGACTTACACCTGGATTTCCTGGGCTTTGAACTTGTCCAGGATTGTTTTGCGCTCACCCGCCGGTAGATCGCTAGAATATGCGCATACAACAAGATGCTGGCCAGCTCTATCATCAGCCCTTGAATGCCGTTCCATCTGGAAAAACTCAAACAAGCGCACAAGCCGCGTGGTAGATTCGGTTGATTTGGTGAACACCAAAGCGTTAGTTGCTTTGTACTTGTGCACGAGATGAAAAAATATTAGCGGTTTATGAGACGACTTGCAAATAATCATGTGCTCCTAGATCAAATAAATGGTCAGAAGTAAGGATCAGAAGTATCATGTAGGCGCCCTACAGTCAAACTAGAAGGCATCGTGAACTTCTCCATGACAAGGTCAAGTACTCCCTCTCCCTTACTCTCCTGCACCACAAGATATTTAGGATCGCGTAGCTCCAAAGCAGCAATTTTGCCTGGATCACGAGTAAGCGTTGCCGAGAACAACAGCTTCTGACAAGACGAAGATCTATTTTCTGTGATAAAGGTTGGGATGAGGGGATAAGGTAACGTGTGTAGATGCGCAGGCGCAACAGCGTCAGCGATGAGAAGCTGTGATAACTGGTTCTCCAAGCCTGGCTCTTGGGTTATAGATTCAGGCGGTCGCATCGCTGCTAAAATCTGAGTTAACCAATCTTGGAATGACTGAGCAAGTAACCGATCGGCCTCGTCGATAACCTGGTGGTTCAAAATGGGAACGTGGAAACATACGATACGAAAACTCGGCTTACAAGGAACCGCAAGTGTTGCAATGAAAAATTGAGCGTCCCATTCAGGTGATCTATCAACCTGCCGGGCGTACATATCAAGATGTCAACCTTACTAGACCCCCCTTTCAACCTGAAAGCGAGTTTTCCTTTCTGTTGAAGAAAGAATAAGTAAAAGCGTACTGTGATGACTTGTCTGCTATTAATTGAGTCTGTTCATGAGAAAACGATTGTTGACCAGTTGCGGAGCCTATCTACATAAAGGTAAGCGCAGGGAAACGTGTGGCGTAGGAAACAGTCGGACATGAAGGCCTCGTCCTTTAGCCAACGCTTCAAAAGTTTCTCGAACTTGTACAACAAGGTCACGAGTAGGAAGAACGATCAAAGCGCGAAGCCGAGTCACTATTCGAGATGAAAGAATCTATCTCATAAGTTCAGCCGATTCTCCTCGATGCTATAATCACAATATACCTCGATGATTGGTAGAACATACGCGAGTGTCTTCCCACTGCCAGTGGGAGCCGAAACGCAAACGTCACGCGGAGGCGCATAGGGTTGGTATAGTGACCTTTGAAACGGGTCGCGTGGAAGTAATAATGGGAGGAGTCGAGTCTGAACTAACGTAAACGGTACAAAACGATGAATTTCACAAAAGATAAATTGACGCGTACCCGCAAAAAGCTCTAAGATACCAAGTTCCCTCAACCGCTTCCTTGTCCTCTCACTCAGCATAGTACCTCCATCAGTCTCGCCTTCCGGTATTGGCAGAGAAATAGCTGGATCAACGATTTCCGCATCACGAAACGCTTTATCTAACCCCTGGAGCGCCAGTATAGATTTGGAAGGGGCGTCTGGGAGGACTGGTAAAGGAAAAGACGGCAGAACTCCCGATTGTGGTTCAACTACTGTATTATCGATGGCTTCTCCACGATTTTCCTCTGGAGAAACCATCTCAGTGTCTGGAGGTTCCTCGTTCGTAACTTTTCGTCGTTTTTTGGGGGGCTTGGCGTCACCCTTGGGTTCATCGTTATGAGATTCCTTTTCAGAAACCAAGTAAACATCTTCCACAGAGATATCATCTTCCTCCGCTTCGTTGTTGGCATCTAGGTCCTTTTCAGAGGCTGGATTTTTGGGTTTGAGTTTTCTGCGAGCCTTTTTTCGCCGTAGATATTTTTGCTTGGCCTTGGTCTTTGTCTGCAAGACTTGCCTGTTATATGATGTAAGAAAGTATGCGAGATGTTAAACTACCTTTAGTTTTGGAGATGTTATGGCTGTAGTCTGCATCACTTTAGTTTGGCAGAGTCGATCTCGATCGTTCGTTTGGATCAATATGGTCACTCGGCACCGAAGTGACCCTATATTTTTTTACATGAACATGAAATCTTAGTCTCACAACGGGCAGAAAACCACAAAGGAAATATATTTCACAATCTGAACCTTTTCACTACATAATGGAAAACACCAATTTCAAGATTATTGGAACTCAACATCAAGATCATTATAAGTGGGGCACAGGTTCCTGTTGAAAAAATGGTATTTGTGAGTCTTCTCAAAGCTTCATTCAATGAAAAATGGCCTACTTCCAATCCTGAGGAGTAATTTGCGATTGAGGACCAGAGAGGTCATCTACACACCTCCCGTTCCAGGTATGGATATTTCTATGAGTTTATTAGGCGGTAAAATGAAAACCTTTTGTACTTGATGAATCATCCACGCGCCCCAGACAATCTGTAACTTACTTGTTCCTTGATACAGTGTTAGGGGATTTGCCATCAATGACGTATGAAAACTTACTGATGGTAGGAGGTCGGCGGGGGCCTTAGCACCGCTAAGGAGTTGAAGTAATACGGGCAAAGAGGGCGATATGTAGGAAATGCCGTTGATATCAAAAAAGGGTGGATTTGGCTGTAAACATGAGTGCGATATCCTTTAGGTGTGTTCGATCGACGCACCTGGGAGATATTAAGTGTAATAGCGACATCGGGGGGGCCACTCCCTAGCTAAAGATATCATTGAGAAGGGAAGCGCTGACTCAGAAAAGTGGGAGAACTTTGCCGGGTTTCTCTTCTTTGATCGGCTAAAGCACGACACGTTGTCAGCTACTAAGTTACTAGAACCCACGATCTTGACGTACATGCATGTCACCCTCTATGAGTTTCTTGCCAGGGACATTGACGGTGGTAGGTTCCACCGCAGATGCGCCTTTGTAGCGAAGGATAGCGAGCGTTAAAGCAGGATTGACTTGAAGGGAATGTATCAGCCTTTCAGTGCAGAAAAGAATAGCAGTGGGAACTAACAATTCGGGTTCGCAGCAGGGTTCCCGCCAGTCGGGCTAATAAAATGTCAGGGGTATCCACTTTCTTTAAGCCGCAGGACAAACAAAGCACGGATCCAATAGTTTCCTACGGTCTGATTCGCGTTAAGGATAACTGAGACGCGCTGTGCTGCCAAATCCCATCTCGTCAGATATATTTATTACCAGTAATCGCTGATACCGCAATTTACCAGCGAATATATCGAAATTCTGAACAGGTACAGGGTCGTGTTCGATGCCGTCGAACTCCATCACGTCTATTAGTAGGTTAGTAATAGTACTTTGAAAAAGTTATGCAAGTACCCATGGTATGGTTATCGACAGAAAACGTAAAGAATGGTCGACAAGAGAGAGAGAAGATGCGCAACCTATAGAAAGAGGGATCAGAGAGTTTGGAGGCATGCTAGACATGAAACACTTGCCTATAACGCTTTCCTTTGACGACGTTTACAACAGCAAAGGGAACCGAAGGCCCTCCATTGTAACGACCAACTCCGTTGATTAAACCGGAGTCGGGGATACTGCAGGGCATCAAGAATGAAGGCAAAATAACGACGGCAAGAAAACATACGGAACAACTCCTTGCTTGAAAAAGTTCTTTTGGGCTTCTGGGGCAACCGTATGATACCTGAATTAGGGGTGAGCGAGTCAATCTTTGTGTTACTGGAATATGACTCACCAGTCTGCTAGAGTAATGATGGTGCTCGCTAGTTTAAAACATGAGCTCGTGGCGCGCGATCAGTCTGAGATTCATTTACCATCATCCACATCGTACAAGTGACGTAGTGGGTCGCGGGGATCTAGCCTAGGTACTTACGGAGCTATTGGACACTAATACGCCGCTTCAATGTTAGTCTCCGAGAACCGTTTGCTTGTCAAGCTTACCTGATTCACAAACCTTTTTATATTCTTTAGTTTCTAATGGTGTATTCCAGTTGCCAAAAACTTACGATGGCCCATCCATTCCAGATGTCCTGGCTTGAAAGAACCCATGCCAATGCTGATGGATAGGATGAGCCGGACAGGAAAAGACGGGTTAATACAACATACAATTGAGGTGCTTCTTCTCATCCTGTGATTGTTCAGTTTGTTGTTGGTTCTAATCTATCGTAGGCATTGTTCAAACGAAACACTGGTGCTATTTGTTAGACCTGTGTACCTGCACGCGGTCTCCCTTGGACAGAGCAACGACTTAATAGTGCGTAGCCTTTAGTTAGCATGACTAATAAGAACGAGTTTCAGGTGCGTACCTGGTCCTGGAAACCTTCCATTGACGACGACGGCGCTAGATGCAGAGTATGATGATTAGCAAGTTGGTAAGCTTGATAGGAATACGTACTCTCGTCTAAACCCATCAGGAGCAACTGGAGCGTTCACGATGTCAAACGTAAACTTCTTGGTTACAGCTAGAGCTGCTGGGCAGAAGAGTAATGCCAAAGAATAGACCGATAATCCAACCATTCTGAGCTGAACGGAAAGATGAAGATGAGGCAATGCAATTGCGCCTTTAAATTGCCTCGTTGAATTACGACATCATTAGCTTCTAGGAGTTGGTATAAGGTGGTGCATAGTGCCAAGTGTCCAAGGGACGCACAACTAAATCAGATGTCGCAGAGTTTTTTTCTCCCGGATAGCTGTTCAACCTATCAAACAGCCCAAATTGCATCGTAGCCGCCATACCAAGATGAAAACCTTTATAACTGGTCCTCTTGGCTTTCCCAATAGTGATTAAAGTGCGGCGCTTGACCAGCGACGGATACACGCAGCAGCGCAAGGCCCGAAGGCGATTTCATAAATGAACATAGGAGATTGGACGTCGGGCGGCCTTGGTACGTGCCAAGATACCTTTGGTAGGTAGACCAGTAGGGTGTGAAAAGCTAGTCTCGAATAAAAATCACCTAATAGAGTCATGGTGGAGATTTCGGGATGCATACCAGGATAAGGTATCTGTGGCAACACCCCTATCATATAAAAAAGTCAGACACATAGATATGCTGTGAGATTGCGGCGCATACAGCGAGAAAGTGCTCAGTGCTTGAAACAACCCCAAACCTGCATAAAGACACTGGTAGAAAGAAAACGGTTTGTCGAAAGCACTGGAGTTGTAATTTTAGCAGACATTCGATTTCTCGGACTGTGGATGACTGACTTTGCTTGCCACCAGACCAGGGTGTACGTATTCATGATCTGGCTTGCTTGTGTGAAGACAATGGAGAGTAAGAGCAAAGGCCCCGTTATATATCCACGACCCGCCATCAGATACGTCCAATATACTGTTTTGAGATGTGAGCGACACTGAGACGTGCAGCAACACTTGAGTAAATATAATTACCTTTCCAAGAAACGGAGCCTGTTGTCCGACGCTCTTTCACCATGAGCTTCCCGACCAAGCTCTCACCTTTCTTATGGGCCTTCGCAGACTTCGTCCTAACTTCCCCTGCCAAGCTCGCCTGCGTATTTTGCACCTTGGAATCGCTCAACAAGCGAGCTTCTTTTCCCCCAAATTCTTTATCCAGTCTAGCAAACTCGCCGTGAAGAGCTATCAGTTGCTCATACGTTCCTTGTTCAGCGATATGTCCATTATCCATGGTATATATATAGTCACAATATGGTAGGAAGTGAAGTGCGTGGGTGACTAGGATAACTGTTTTGCCTCTGTTGCGCAGAGATTCAACTATAGCACCATGGAACAGAGCCTTTCCGACATGGGCATCAACTGCGTGATAAGGGTCAGTTGGTTACAACAAACGGGCGAATATGATAGGCAGTTATTTACCTGCGGATAGAGGGTCGTCTAAAATCACAATATCTGCATTGTGGTACAATGCCCGAGCAATGTTCACCTACTCATCATTAGCTCTAGACTACATGAGTGTGAGTGATCTCACCCTTTGCTTTTGACCGCCGCTCAGATTAATTCCCTTCTCGCCAATCTAACCAAAAGCACTGTATAAATAACCAGAATGAGAGCACTAGAACGTCGCCTACCTCAGTCATGTCACCAACAGGCAATTGTTGCAAGTCTGGGAGAAGACAAGCATCTTCTATGACACGCCAATATCGATCCTCCTCAAAAGGCTGTCCAAAAAGGATATTGTCCCTCTGCTTTGGATGAATTCACTAGTCCAAGCTCTTTGTGATATAGTACGTACCAGAGACACGTTCTGAATCCACGCAGTTTGAGGGCAATATGCGACTGATCCTCCAAACGAAAACTTGCCATGCGTGTGTCGCATCTCTCCAATTAGACCCTGTAGCAAGCTTGACTTTCCGGAGCCTACTCGGCCTACGATAGCGACCAAGCTACCTCGAGATACTCGCATAGTAATGTCTCGCACTTGAAAAGGCACACTGGTCTGTCGGCTGCCCGAAGACTTCTTCTCATCAGATTCAGGCTCTAAAGTCTCCCATTCGAAAGTAACACCCGTTGCGTCCAGAGCATCCTCTTGCTGGGGGTCCACTTCGAACGAAACATCATTCTTGATCTCAGAGTGGAAAACACGAGTCAGTCGATTAAGGGCGTTCCGGGCATCAGCAGTCGCTGAAAGGGCACGCGGGAGGAACATCATCGGTTGCCGAAGAAGCTGTGGCGACATGAGATGCAGCCTTAACACTTAAAAGGAAATTTACCTGAAAGAGGCTCAGGGACGCAAAAATGGTGGCGACATCAAACCCTTGAGTGACCTTTGTATATGTTACAAAAGCCAGGGTTGCGGCAAGCACTGGGATGGAGTAGGCAAACGCCGCGCTAAAAGCCTCGTTAACAGGTATCAAAAAGGGCCAGCACATGAGAAGTACTTCGCAGATTGGCTATTCTGAATTCTCCGCACTCCTTTGAGTTCATTTTCCCGAGTTTCATATAAGCCTAAGAAGGTGTTAGCATTCCTTCGGCCATTGCTTAAAAGGTAAGGTTACGTTTTAAGAAGGGTGCTTCATAGCAAAAATACTTGACCACCCGCATGGCACCTATTCTAGGGTGAGATTATGCGGCGGAAAGACAAAAAAGCAGTATACCCAAGACCTCAAGGAGAGTGTTCGCACGTTGGTCCGAAAATACCATTGATTGCCGACGGATGCGAAATATGTAAGCCATTACGCGTTCTTGAATCGGCGCAACACAAAGGAAAAGAGCGAAGCCTGCTAAAGCAGATGGACCCAACTAGTAGAATATGTGTTTTCATCACAAGAAAAAAGTCCATGGATACACCCACTTGAACGATGAGGATGATCAAACAGACAGTGACTTGAATAGGCGCCGTCCATGCTGGATAGAAATTGTCAATCTGACGGAGTAAAGAAGGAGCGTAGGAGCTACCAGCATGCTAGCAATCATTCATTCAGTTGGGCTGCATATGGGAAGCATTTGTATTTTACTCACAAACCACTGGGCACAGGCATCAATTCGACTGACCTGCATCCCAAACGAGATCAAATGATGCCTAATATAAGAGTAGTGCACGCACGTCTGTTGAAATATGATTGATCAGGTCCGAGTTGGAGAGCGTCAAGCGAGCTTTGCCAGTCAGCCTGACTCCACGTTTATAGATCGAATTAATTAGCGCAGCTCTGACCAGAACGCCAGTATTCATTGCTCGCCAAAAAAACTACCCACAGTCATTAATTGTTCCTGGGCCTGAAGTGATAGCTCACTTGGTGTTGTGCCACGCTCGTGACCACGACTAGAAAGAAAAGTCCAAAACACATCGCAATTCCCCGGCCGATATGAGGAATCTCGGTCCCGTTTAGCCTTGCCGCGGCCCTTGCTTTAGCGAAGTTAATGATCGACTGCAAGAGCGTCAGATATTGAAAGCAACAGTGTAAACATGCGGGATTACCTTCACCAAAAGAGGTCCCATCAACTGCGTGATATCTCCAAAAACCTGCAAGCATTGTCAGAGGCCTCCATAAGTATACTAGAGATGAACGATAAACCTTGAAAACCCCTGCGCTCCAGAAAAAGTAGCCAAACGTATCATTTAGTGCTAAGGCTAGGCTGGGGCTTCTGCGGCATTCGGTCTCTCGCCACATTTTTTCATATGATGCAAGGCTATCCGAATATTTCCGCCCGGTAAGCGACCCCCTGATCGCCCAACCTACACGCTTCATAATAGTGGGCTTAATTTCCCCCCTTTGAAGCCTTTCATTCCAAGTGATTGCCTCTTGTGTCCTTCGGTTCCAGGCTTCATCTAGCTTGTTGGAAAGAGGGCCTGCTTCGCGCCCCTCATCCACTTTCCACAAGTCAGTTGCTTGTAAAGTTCGTTGATATCCGAGTACCTAGCATAGGATATCGATCACTATTGTGCCAGCAGACTCTGGGTCATGTACGATTACCATCATAGGTGTGACCCAAGCGTAAGTCAGCTGCGAGAATATAGATGCCGTCGCAAGTGGTATGACCTTGGTGCGGATGAGT
>JABCKM010000017.1:21604-42998 GCA_018221805.1 Rugosomyces carneus
ATTCTCTCTTTTGGTAAGCTCACGCTGCGCAGCCACCCCGATACGGCGGACTTTGACTCAGTACGATATGAAGGCAGACCCACCATGGGGACCAGATTAATCTGTACAACCGACAACTTCGCGGGTTGGTTAGCCTTTTAGTCGGTGTTCAATTGCATACCCGCCAATAACATAATTCCCCGGCGTCGAACATCGATGGGCTTGTGTTTGATACTCACAGCAATAAATAAAAATTGTTGCGGTTCACGCGAACGCCGAATGGCTCGGAATTTGTTGTTCTTGATTTTGCACGGTAAATTGATTTTTTGACAAGTGGGTTAAGTGATGTCTCGATCTCAGTGATCCGTCAGCGCCAAAAAAAAAAACAGCTTCCGCTCAGAGGCGGTGCGCTCCCGTAATCAATGCTGACAACCATACCATCGGTAATCATTCCATTAGCCATATTTAGAACACTGACTCAGCACGCCTCAAGTTTCGGGAATTGTCGTACTCATATCAGTCATCCGTCTAACATCGGACGGGCAATTACTTCCACAAGTTGACATTCGCGAAAAAAAAAAAACACATGAAAATAGTAGATCGTGAGAGGTGGAAAGCCCTACGTGAAAGCAAGAAAAAACAGTCGTTACAGTCAAGGTCAAGTGACAATAAGCATAAGCGTGACAAGAGCGATGTTACAAAAATCCAGCTGGAACAGGGGATGGTTGATAGAGGGGTAAACAGGGGGGTCATGACAGCTCTCGCAATAAAATCAGGCGCAGATATCCGTCTCTATAACGGGCGGAGGGAAGGGAGATGGTGCAGAGTATACGCCCGACGAAGAAACACCTGCCGCTGCTAGCTTCTTGAAAATCTAGGCGATCAATGATTATGAGACCCTGCAAATCACAATATTGACAATAGGACACTTGCCTGGACGAATACGTCCGACGACTGTCCTCCACTAACAGCCCACTTGCCGTCAATGACTATCATTGGGACCCCAGCAATGCCGACATTTCGAGCTTTTTCGCACATATCATGTACTTCCTTCTCTAACTCGTCCGATTCAATGAAGTCAATAGCCTTGAGGAATCCAAAATGCATCAATACATGTTCGTTTTTCGGAAAAAGGGATGGGCACACACCTGCTGCCGAGACATTACTCCGTTTTTCTCTGCAATATCTGCCAGAACATTTACATCGGCGATGTCTCGACCATCTTCAAGGTTGGCTTTGAAGATGCTGAGGAGTATCGGTAACTGGAGCTTCTGACTACCCAGCTGGCCCGCCTTGAGGGCGAGGCGGTGAGCGCGCGTTGAGTGACTAACGACGCCCCGGAGCGCGCTACGGGAAGGGGATGAGCATTTCATGTGATGACAGCAGCCAATCAGATCACTAACATTGGAATACCCTTCTCCTTTGCCCAGTTGGCAATAGCATTCTGGAAATTGGTAAATTTGTCCTTTCCAAGCCGATTCTCGTAAAACGTCAATTTGTCAATGCTTTTTGACCCTTCGGGCAAACAAGCGTTACTAATTAGCCGAAATGGCATATGCTCGAGCTCGAATGACAAAGGTAGGTGGAGGGTGTCCTTGCTGTAGGATATCGCACTCAGCAGTTCATGCTGGCCGATGTAGCAGTTTGGGCACACCTAGCGTGTATCGGTAAATGAAACAGGACGATAATCAACGGGGTGGCGTACGCACAAAGTCATTAACAATGGTCAACTTGACAACACGATCCGTCATAATGGAATAGCTATGTGTTTTCTGCCACGGAGGAGACGTAGCAGGCGGAATGATGCACTTCGCTGTTGAGAGCTTGGTGCTCGCGGTTGTTCAGAAGTAGAGAAAAAAGGGTTAAGGCTGGATAGATGGGGGATGACGGTCGAGGTTTAAATTACAAGGTAGAGTGGTGCCTTTGAGGGTTTGATATTAAGACGGGAGAATGATAATCATAGAAACGGAAACTAAGCTGACTGAGCTGACCGATATGCCTGCGGTACTTGGTTCACAATTCAAATCCTGTGACATTGTCGTGACAAATCACTCCGAACTCCGCTCCAAAACTTCTCTCCCTTTCCCCTCATTCTGTATGTATATCCCGCTGCACAGGACAATCATAAAACAGTCAAGTCTGACTACATAGCATCGCTACCACGGAATATCATGGGGCTAGATCATATGGCGGTGGTGTATCCAGACTTTCCAGGACCTGACTGCTTGACAGCCAACTTGATGATACATCCGGGCATCAGCTTGATTCGTCTCTTCTGCCCAATGCACCCACTACACATGATAATCGTCAAAACAGTATACGTGAGCCTATTACTCGGAGTTATTGTTAGCACATCAACGTAATGTGCTAAGTAGAAGCATAATTTTATCTAGAGGCTCTAATTTATAGCTCTGAAATCCATCGACGCTTCTCCACCTCCCAAAGACCCCCCCGTCTTGACTAGACCCTGACTGGCTCGACTCGTGATCGAGAATCATGCATCATGTGTAATGCTCCGCCTGCAGTAGGGCTGAGCCATGATAGGCACGTAAAATGCTTACCGAGTATTCAATCGACCAAAAATTACGGTGCATGACCATGCGGAGATTCAGGCTTATTCAACTGCAACATTGCTGCATTCATCATTTTCACCCTGACTTTCTTGATAGTGTCGGCATTTTAGATCAATTTATTTTTCCACAACCGGAGATCTTTGTACCCGTCTAAAGGACGGGTCGTAAGGGTCAAAAACAAGGCTGACAAGATCTGTTAAACAACGGGATTATTAACGCATGACAATATTGATATAAGACACGCTGGTGGGATTTTAGATACTTTTCTCGGACTTTTGAGGACAAGTGATATGGATCAGCATGTGAGTGGTATTATGAAAATTTGTCTAAAGACATGCTTAGCGAGTGATAACTAATTCAGGGTCATTGGGAAACACGAAAGGTTTGTAACTGATTGCAAATCTACTGCGTAAGATGTAGGGGATGGGCAATGGTGCAGAAATTTGGTCTAGGTGGAGGGTGGACTCTCGAAACTATAGCTGTCATAGTCCCCAAATATCGTCTGGGTCCTCATATTCCAGGTCAGACGGCCACGATGCTAGATGATCACAATTAAGGAGGTCCAAACTCTCGCGCAGGTACCCGACATGATGTCTGCCCGTCCGCAATGCAGCTCGGCTTCTCTTGTCTAGATACACACTCCGAAGAGGAACACCTCCGAGCATGAGCGTCCCAACCAAGAGACAAAAGGGCAAGACATCTGAAGGCTGTAGCTGCCTCACATACATGGTACTCAAGTCTGGCCATATAGAAGTAGACTGTTGCTGCGACGGAAGTTTTGGAATTGAATCCTCGAGGGATAGGACTGAGACCTTTGGAAATGCCCTGAACATGTTGCTAAACTCGTTTTGAGATAGATAACAGGATTCAAGCGTAAGTGATCGTAATGTCGGGACGACTATCGAAGCGAAGGTGTCTATTCCGTGGAGCGACAAAGATTCGAGACTGGGGAGTGTGATGAGAGATAGCAAGCGGTGGCATGGCGTCGAATTGCCGCGGATACGAAGGGATTTTAGATTATGCAGTGTGATGGGTTCATATATGTCGAGAGGATTACGAGAAATCTGTACGCTAAGTCCAGTCAATGAGAGATTGACCAAGCATGGCAGCTCGTCAAGCATTGAGCGGAATTGAGGGAGGTTCATAATGTTTTTTGGCCATGCGTCGATGTGTAATGTCTTGACATTGTTAAAAGGCGGCCGAATGTTGCCAACCAATTTCCCAGCGAGTCGAACAAAAGTCAGCGATGGGGCGGACGCCTTGGTGAGAATAGACGGGCACGTTTCGGGGTATTCAGTTCGGGGTGAATCAGGGTTGTCTTGAGGATGGCCTATCCGCAAGGACAGGTGAATCAAAGAGGGTGCTGCAATGGAAAAAAAGGGTAGAAAGATCTCGTGAGGAGAGCCATCGGCAGCAGAGATAGAGACGCGATACCATCTATGGGCATGAGGTACAAGATAACCCAACGCTTCGGCAACGTTTGTCTGCGACGAAAAGCGAATGGCCACGTCCAATAGAGCCTGCCCTGAACGTTCCAAGTGCGCTAGCAACCGCTGTACCATTATGCCATACTTCCGGGGTGATATAGAAAGGTTGATGGTGTTCCAGAGTAATGAACAACTCAGAACGCTTTCCCGCCAACGACTCGAGACATGTGATACGACCACTTCAAAGGCGCGAGAGACGTTTCGTTCTACCGTCACCGATGTTCCGTGACACATCAGAAAGATTCCCGTCAAGAGCTCATGTGGTAGTTTGGATATTGGAGCTTGAAGATTCACAAGATTCGCGTGGGTCGCTTTTGCGCATGCAAGCTCCTGTTCGACTTGCCGAACTTCATCGAGAAGTAGAGTCCTTCTGTTCGTTAGGTTTTCGATGTGGTTCGCGGTTTCTTGGAGTAGTGCGTTGCTATACATTCGATGCCGATGGAGAAGGAATGTCGAGCGCGTCAAAGCGCGTCAGGCCTTTCAATTACACCAATAGACAAGTGTCGATGCCTTGTTTGGCTTCATGGGTGAGACAAACACTACCATGCTTCATTAAAATCGGATCATCTATAGCTCATACCGAACCCGAGGTAAAAAATTCTACCTACTGTAATATGTTTTTCCTAAAGTATAAGAAGTCCTATGTGATCATCGATTTCAAAACCAAGATGCACATCACAGCACTAGATTGCGATCCCTAAATGGCTGGGTCACTCTAGAATCTGTGGAGTTAAACGCTATTACACTGAGCAGGGCGGTCTTCGCAATTGTGCCAATTGATGACTCCGCGGATTTCTCAATTGGAGAATGCTAGAATACTGATTTAGAGCGCGGTTAAGAGAAAAAAACATGAGCTCACCTTAAAGGCCCGCAACGTCGATCTTAGGCACAAATCTGGGGCGACCCTGATGCGCCGCCTCCAAATCATGGGAATCGCATAGTTGAGTTTGGAGGATGTCTTTAGGCTCCGCCTGAATCCGCAACTTATAAGTTTTCAAGCAAGAATGAGATGGTGAGAATTAGGAACACTAGAAGGGTCTGTATGATCTTAGAGTAGAATGGAGGCGTGATTGAGGCCATGTTCGGTGGGTGCTGTGATAACCTGGCAACATCCCTCAGTTTCATGATGGTGGCATCAGCACAATGGGGCGGTGGCGCTCCTGTGGGAGGCGATGAGTAGAGGGGGCATCCGACACAGGGACATACCAAGTCCCGTGCGTGAACTTCCTTGAATGGCTAAAAAGGCGTTGAGATTGTAGGTGCACCTTAGGGTTCTAGAAATAAGGTAACAATCCACTTGACTTGCAGTTCATAATGACCCGCCTTTTGATTTCGAGATTCTTCGAGAACGAGATACGTCCTAGTAGCTTGGGAAAATTAGATTGTTGACCTAGTGCATAATCACGGAGGATGATACCTTGTTTTTCAAGAGAGAAATCAGACTCGTGCTGTAGAGGCTGCATCGCATAGCATATGAATGTCCTTGACATAACCTGACACAAAGCAAACAGTTAGGGGAGTAGGTCGTACATCAAAGACGGGACTATCTCGGACTTGGCCTTCGTGCCGCCGCCATAATTGCTACGGCAGCGGCAAGACCCTGACAGGAACAAGCTATTTGTGCGTGGGCTGATGGTTAGCCAATATTTCAGGTATGGAGATACGCTCCAAAATTTCAGAAACCATATCTGCTGGTCAGGAGAGCAGCCGAGTATCGTAGCTAATAACGAGTAGCAAGAGAAAGAAGTGAATTGCCCATTCTCATGCAAGAACTGACAGATAGGCATACAGATGTTAGGCTGTTACCGCCGTAGTAGAGCAGGCAGATGTCACACTGAGCCGACACCTGCCATTGCCAATGTTGGTACTTGACAATGGATATTGCAACTATTGCAAGGATGGTTGAGCACGAAAGATATATGATATAACATGGCATACAGTAGCTTGGCAGATGTATACACTGGTTGGTACGGTGCAAAATTGTTGGGAGCGCAGTGGAGAAATCAACTGATGGAAACGTGATTTGACGGTTACGAATAATCAAATTCACACAGTCCCCGTCCTTTGCATTCCCCCTCATTTGGGTCCTCACCGCGGCCAGCGCCTCTTCTACTTTCCTTTTCTATTCTTTTCATTGCATTGCGTTCCTCGATACCGACGAATGCTACTTTGAAAGGCGGGGCTAATCACTCAGGATCAAGTTCTTGAAACACACATCTTTTTTCCTACCCCTCAGTCGGAGGCAGTACACACTCTTTTTATCTTACTATATCCTCCGTCATATCGTCCATCCACCCACTCTCCAAATGGCCAGCCATCTAGTCTCTAGACATCTCGCTAAGCGGCAGCAGGCCGCCCCAGGTGCATCTACCGCCCTTGGTATTAGTGACCTTGCCTCCACATTGACAGTCACCAATTCTGCCACCGAAACGAATCTTGCGGTAGACACTCTCACTGGCGCCGGCTCTCAAGTTCCCGGTCTTGTACAGAGCAGTACACCAGTCATCACAGTCTCGCAGGCCACGCCCACAGAACCCACAGTCCAAGAGACCCAAGAGACCCCAACTGCGACTGCCTCACAAGCTTCGGGCTCAAACCCCATTCCATTGGGCACCGTTATCGGTGCTTGCGTAGGCGCCTTCATTGGTGCTGCCATCCTCATCATATTGGGTGTCTTTTTCTACAAACGCCATGTGAGATCGCTAAAATCCCGTACTCGGTTCCGGGGGGCCCTCATTACACCCCGTAACCTCCACGGAGAACAGGGTCGCCGAAGATCTCACCTTGAGCCGTGGAATAAACTTGAGGACGGTGACGATAAGTGGGAAGGCATGTATCAGACAAAGGAGATCGACAGCGTCGCACCTATGGAGAAGCTCACCATGTTCCAAAAGAGTCCTAGCGTCCGGACGGCATATACGCAAAAGTCGGACGAGCCTCCAGTCACCTTTGATGCTCATCCCTTCGCCCAATATCACCCCGGCGTCGCTCTAGAGCTTGCCTCCGCTGACGAAAAGAAGCAACCTGATCTGCCCATCGCACGACAGTTCCTTGGACGGGTAGATACGGGACCAGCCATCTCGTGGGACGGTGAGACCGTCGGTGACGACTCCTTCCTCAGTATTCGGTCTGGTCATATATCCGGTAGTGCTCAAACGCCCCCACCAACGACGTCCCAGCTTCACCGGTGGGAGTCCGCAGAGGTCATTCAATATGAACACCCTCAACCCACCGTCGTCTACAGCCCTCCCGCTGCGCAGAGCTACGGTAACGGCTATAGTAGTAACAACGGCACTGAACGCAGAAGGAGTACCAATAACCCTTTCTTCAGCTCGAGCACCACAGCCGACTTCACCACCCGCTCTCGCTCCAACTCAACTCGCTCCCGTTCCAACTCTATCCGCTCAACCCGCTCACATTCTACGGTCAAGGCGGAGCCTACGACTCCCACGCCCAAGATTGACAAAGGCAAACAACGTGCTGTAGAAGATCCATTTACTGACGACCTACTCCCATCATTCCCCCGCCCTTTCATCCCTAACCACTCCACATCGGCGTCCCAATCCTCTGTTTCGAGTAATGAGCGGGCTTTGCAGTCTCTCATTGCAGCTTTGGACGTGACGGAGGAAGACGTCCAGGAGCGGTTGCGCGTTGCGTCGTTGCAGCCCTCGTTTGTGTCTGCGTATACGGTGGATGACGAGGATGTCACTGGGTCGTTCCCGCTTCCGCCGTCGACAGATGGAAGTCATCGTAAGGCTCTTTAAGCGAGCACCCAATCCCGTCCGTCTGCCAGCCCCATTGCTCTTTCTTGTCCTTTAAACCATATGTTAATATGCTCCACTGATGTTTATACTAATACTTCGGCCTGCCGTGCGTTCCTTGGCGTATGCTTCTCACGACAAATTGCCCACACATTCTCCTAGTGTAACACCATACTTGACTTTTTACTTGACCCTTTTAAACATCTTGTCATGACTTATCTACACTATTTATTGTGTATAGGCCATCCCTTTTCTTCACCACACTTCCTACCCCCCTGGAGGCGGGATCTAGGCGCTAGCGTCTGGGCTTTCGCCCCTCCCTCTTCACCTACGTTCTTGTATGCCCGTCCCGATTCCTTCGTTTGGTCTATATACCTTTACTCGATCGCTTTTTCGCCTATGCAACCCTTTCATCCTCGTCTGATGCCAAAAGTACAGAAAAGTATGATTTTCTAGCTATTTTTACTCAAAATCATCGCAGGTTTATTTATCGTCCATCTGTCAGCAGGCCATTAATCCTGTCAAGCGCTACAAACAAACCCCTCAGCCCTCCACAACATCCCTCGCTGATTCCGTCGTCGTTTACCACAGCTATCGGTCTCCTGCTACCAGCCTTCGGCGACTGCACTAACCTCGCTGGGTTCTCCTTTCTTGTCGCATAGAAGCTCTAGCATACCTGCCGTACTTCCCGGAGCCTTTAATATAATACAATGTCCAACGCCTACAACAACAATCAGTCGTGGAGCCAGCACCAAAGCCTTTTTGGCCAGTCTTCCCAGTCGAAAGAGTTTGATTTCTCAGCAATGTCAGCTAACCCTGACAACGCTCAGCATCATCCGCAGTCCCAACCAGGATACTCTTATCACCACCCGTCACAAATGCAATTGTCTAATAGCAATGGACAGCCCTCTTCTATGATTCAGGCTAATTTTAGCTCCAGCCAACCTCAGCCCCGGCCTTTCACTAACCAAGCTCCTGCTCCAATGAAGGCTGAGACGTTCAACGGATTCACCTCTAATACCGCTCCAAACCAGAACATCGGATCTTACAGCTCTCTTCACCCTCATCCACATACCGAACAGACTTGGAGCGATCCTGTCTCGTTCGCTTACGAGAAATCGTTGCAAAACAACCAACCTACCTACAATGGCACAACAGAAAACATGTACCTTACTTCTCGGCTTTCTTCCTCTCCAAGTGCAATGCAAGATGCATTTCCTCCATCGTATGAATATGTACCAGCAACGGCAACGGCAACCTCGGATCCGAGGATTAAGCGTAGCCGGGAGCAGTCAGAGGAGAAAGACCAGGTCAAAGATACCACTAAAACAAAAGGGTGAGTCTCTTTCTCAGCTCATGGATTATGGTCAATTCAATTTATCTTCGCTTAGGGGTGCTTGTAATCGGTGCAAAAATTTGAAAGTAAAATGCGAATTCAAGACCGATACAGACCCTTGCAAACGGTGTCTAAATGGTGGACACGAGTGTTTCATTCCTGGCAGAAAGAAACGCCGAACACCACCGTGAGTGGTAACCCCCATAGTTCTCTTTCCAACAAGCTAGTCTCGCTGAAATTCGTTCTCAAATAGGAAGCGCGAGCATCTGCTAAATCAAATTCGCGAGCAGGCTGCTCAAATAAAAGACCTTATGGCGCAACTTGAAACTACCGGTAAAACACGTCCCCGCCGGTTGTCATCCACAGCATCGGACTCGTTTGCATCTTCCTCAGCTGTTCAGTCGCCATTACTCTCTCCAACCACCAGCCATGCCTCCGTGATCTCTGGAGACAGGCGGCCTAGCTCCCAATATTCCAATTCGGAAGCCAACAAAGCGATCGAGGATTGGATCGCCAAGGCTAAACAGAGTTTTGAGGAGTTTGACGTCTTCATTGGTATCGGCGGTGCTGGTATGCCCAAAAGCTACCTCGTAGACGAGGATCTAGAGAATTCCGAAGAGGAAAAGTTTCAGTTATTTCCAGCGCATGAATCTGTCAGTTTCTCTTCTCGACCCTGTTCTCTATACGGCACAGAAGACGTGTTACCGCAGTCCCTTCCTGTTCACTGTCAGTAAGTATAAATTCAAAATAGACCTACTTATTTCTTGGGCAATCTAATATAATGATCTTTTTTACAGTCTGTGCAATCGCATCTAGGTTCTACTCGGGAGATCCTGGGCTGTACACCCGATTGATGGAATATGCGCAGCAGGCAGCAGGACTGGCGCTCATTCGGGGTCACAAGAACGTTGAGATGTGCCAAGCCTACATCTTACTGAGCTTGTATCCAGTCCCTGCCAAAAGATGGGAAGATCAGCGGAATTGGTTGTACCTTGGGTTGGCTATAAGGTTTGGCGTTTCACTTGGTTGTGGCAACCCCAACTGCCTCGTGCTAAATTTAATTTTTTTAGGACTGCAACAGACCTTAACCTTAATCTGCCAAATACTGCTAAACCCGTTAACGAAAACCATGCTCGGGAGATGCTCAACCGAACCCGTGTCTGGCTAAACTGCTTCAACCTTGACAGGTCGACGGGGTCCTACTACGGCAAACCACCTGTGATCAACAATGCTGATTATATGGCGAATCATTCGGAAGATTGGTGGAAGAGCTCTCCGTACAATATGAGAGATTTTGATATCCAGATTTGCGCGTACAATGCGGAACTCAAGATTATGGCGAATTTTGTCTCAAAGATCTATAGTGACCCAGAACACCCAACGGGATTAAACAAGGTTTGCATATATCCACGCGATCCTCATAGTTGTTCATATACTCACAACTGTTACAGGAAGTTGATTTCGAAAGGATAGCGACAGAAACCGACGACGAGCTCAAACGCCTGCAGAACAAATGGATGGCGGTCCTAGGAACAACAGATATGAGTAGCCCTCAGAACAGTTTCCGCACTGGTCTGCTCCGACTTGCCTATCCCTACGCTCGCCTCGTCGCACTTTCGTACGGGTTCCAACACGCATTTGGAAAGAACAACACCGACGAAAATCCATTTTTGATGCGGGTATGTTCCAAAGCGTATTTGATTTATACCGGAAGGGTTAAAGTTGGCATCATTCTAGTGCATGGACGCCGCTTTCGATGTCGTTAATAACGTGCTTAACGACGTCTGTAGACCTAGTCAACGTGCGTGATAGGCATCCAAAAAGGCTTTACGTGATGCTGATATATCCGATACAGGGATCTATTGGCGCCACGGACCTGAGGCCCAAAGCGTCTTCCTCACTTTTGCTTCGGCCTTTCTAGTCAAGGTTCTTCAGATTCTTTTTACCTTAGATGGTCGAGGTGCTCATATTCTTATCTAGCTCCTGCAACCAAAGTTTGCATCATATCTGACGACCGAAATACGTCTTGATATTCGCAGCACTGTCCAAAAGGTTGTGGACCTTTTATCATCTGAGGAAATCGCTATCGACGACAGACACGGCCCGAAGCTGTACTCCAAGTTCCTCAAGAATCTTTTGGCAGCGCCCATGGCACGTGTTGACCTGAACTCGCCCTCTGGTTCCTTACGCAAGTCACGCCTATCCCCGAACCTGGCCCGCTCACTCTCTGACGAACTGCTCAACCCTGAGGACGGACGATCTTCACGCGCTGGGAGTGCTTCGCTTTCGCCTCCACCACGACAAGAAGCACTTTCATTTGATAGCTTTGCGCCAGCGGGAGCGATAGATCCTTTCGCAGTCACCCCCAACACGCTAGCTCTCAGCCTCGGCAACACAGAAGAGGGCAGTTCGAATATGATGTCCGAATTTTTTCAGCCTCCAACTCATTATGATGACGCTATCATGCAAAATATGCAGACTATATGGAACGATCGTACGTGCCGTTTCTACGTGGTTTTTATTGATTCGCCGCTAACCACGTCTCTCCTATTTAGCAAACTACAATTGGAACACCTTCCAACAGAGTCTCGATATGGATTTCAGGGCACAAGAGCCCGTTTTGTATTCAGAGCAGCAATACGGCTTGCAGCAGTAATTCCAAAGTTGCTAGACCCTTCCCCTGTACCTGCACAAATAATTTCTTGTAGCCTCGTCTTCATATGTATGCACTTTACTAATGCCCTGTTCCTCGTTGCTTTTATCTTTGACACGATCTTCCTCGACTTATAAACTATTTTGTAGATTGTACCTCCTCATGTACCAACTACACAGAGAATATTTACCCAAAATAAAGTTGCTGTTCTTACCAAAGGTAGAATTAAGAGAGTGATTATGATAATAACGGTGCGGCGACAGTTTACAACCTTGCATCCTTTGGCATTGCCCTTAATGCCTGCCGCACTCCAAGGTCCGCTAGAACATCCTCGGCCCCTCCAAGTAGGGCATCAAAAGCTATTGTGCGGTGGTACTACACACGAAAAGTAAGTGAAAGCTCAGACGAGTGAAGTTGCTCAGCGTACATGCTCGATAAACTGGCCCATACCAGATGCAGTAATGCCCCGCCCGCCGAACACTTGGACAGCATCTCGGGCGGTGTCCTGAGCACATGAGGTGCTATAGCTTTTGAGGAATGCTATTTGCCTGTGATCAGTGTGGGTTAATTTATCAGATATATCATAGATTAGTCGTGCGTGCTTACCCTGCTAGTTTGCTCGCTTGTTGTTTATACGACTAGATTGCCGGATGCCATGATGAGCGGCATGTTTATAAAATTTCGGAGCATAGGAGGTTACTAACCATATTACACATCTGATACGTGATATTCTCCAGCCAATTTTGTACGCCTACGTGAATGGTGATTAGTAACGCAAAACCATCGATGAATGGATTACACACTTTCTGCTCGAGAAATCATTCCCGCTATCTTCGATCTAACAACGGCCTGCGAATGTAAAGGTTTACCAAACACCTTTCGTTGTGTGGACCACCTATGAAACAATCAGAATCTGCACTTGATGCATGTATTATTGCGCGAACTTTAGGCACTCTTCGACTAAAAACGCGAGTCAATGTCTATTGATACCGTTTGGAGCAAAAGCGTACCAATACTACGTTGCCCCCTCGCTGATGCACAGCACATAACCCAACGTTCGTGATTGAAGTTACTTGGTAGTTGTTTACCTGTATAAGTATGGTGTAGAATCTGCACGAAAAGCCGACCGACCTGAGTATGACAAAGATTCCTCCGCCTTCCTCACCAAGCGTGTTTTCCACCGGTGCCCTAACGTCATCAAAGGTGATGAAGGCTGTACCTGCTGTCGCCGAATAACTCGTTTTGATTCGGTCGGTCTCTAAACCTGGGCCACGTTCCACCAGGATGACAGTAAATCCATCCTAATTCTTGTGAGTGCCTAGCTGAAGCTCCAACCGGGACGGCACTAATCTCTCCAGGTATCCGCCCATGCAGCGTACTCTTCTCGCCTGCAATAACACCGATTTGGAGACGTCTGTACGCAGGCCTTTCCAGAACTTCATGGCGGTGGAGCCCATAAAACGTTTCCGTTGCATCTTGTCCAGCTAATGAAATGGATTATGGATCTGTACGCCGTGAATCATGAACGTGGGACCGCTTACCTACGTCTGGGTCGAGCAGATTGGATGCGCCTCCGGGGTGCAGCTCCTGGAATTTCGTGACATCGTAGACCTTGGCGTCAACGATTACCCACTAACAATAGCTATGTAAGTCATCCGAGGCCTTTTCTCTATTATGTGGACTTACCAAGTCGTCTTTCTTGTTATGCTTGAATGTTGAATAGTTCGAAGTGAAGTCAGAACTATTGTGAGCTTATGACCGGCATGAACTAACCTGTTTGACCTCTTCTCTTGTGAACTGTCTGTCTTTGGATGCCATGATTCAGGATGGACGTACTTCGTAGAGTACTGAGACCGGAGCTATAAATTGTCCGTATCTTGCACCCCGCTAATACTAGCATGTGATTGCCTTCCATTCCGGTGTTGGCATTTGCTAATCGGATGTTGTCATGTTTTTTTACCGGCTCATCTAACTTTCACGATGATTTTCACTCGAAGTACCCATACAAAGTAAACCTTGCCTTCAGGATTCGTTCTTCAAGATTCCAATCATCATTCAAAGAGTTTCTAAAGGTCGCGCTGAATTCACCACAGTAATTACACGCCTGTGATCGATCATTGTCAATGGGTACGGCGCGGATCGAAGCAATTTAAATGATCCATTTAGTTTGAGTTCTCTAACGTGGCGATTGGTAGGACAGTACACATAAAATTTAAGTTTAGAGCTTGTGGCCAGATCGACGCGTTAACACGGGTCCTTCACCAAGAGCGCCTTCATCGACAAGTCGCTGTTTCTCAGCCATGCCGAGTTTGAGCTCTTCCAGTATCTCCTGGGTATGCTCTCCTGGCTGTAGGTTCCACTTATTTAACCGAGATGACGTTACAGGGAACGTTGAGCCTAATACCTCGGGATGTACAAGAGGAAAGGTGGTTTGTGTAGATGTCGATGATTTTGCTTCCTGTGGTGAAAGAACAGGTACTGCACATGCATCAGTGCCTAGTGTAGATTCTTTGAGTTTCAGTCAGGATGGTCTCAACACATAACATTACCATGGAAGACACGGGCCCAGTAGTCTCTAGTGTTGGTCTTAAAGCCTCTCTCCAAAAAGCTCCTTAACTGGGGCCATTGGTCCTGGTCGCTCTGGGTTCGGGCATTGGGTGACCATCCATCCAAAAGTCTAAAATCTTTTGGTAGAGCGTCGAGAAAAACTTCCATGAACGCCTTGAAGAACTGAGGTTCCAGGCACCCTATGGACATGTAACGACCGTCCTTACAGACATACACGTCATAATAAGGAGCTCCTCCATCAAGAAGGTTGTGGCCTCTTTCACTCTTGAACAACGGCGATGCGGGGATTAAAGAATGTAAAAGAGGGAAAGTGGCCAGATATTGTACGCCTGCGACCTAGAGTAGAGTAAGGAAGTGGTCCCAAATGCAAGAATTTAAAGGATTGACCATGTCTGTATTGACGACTTGGCCACGTCCAGTCTTTCCCCGTTCAATCAACGCAAGTAGAATTCCTGTAACACAGATAAGGCCACCTCCCGCAAAATCTGCAAGGATATTCAACGGAAATGAGGGCTTCCCTGCCCCGGGTAGCATCTACGCGGCTACTTAATGGACTGTACGACGGGATACAACCAAAGAACCTACCGCTAAGATGCCGCTACTAGCAAGGTAGTTTATATCATGCCCTTTGAAGACCATTAACGACTCCCGCCCATGCTTTGCCGCTTTACGTACCAGCCATGTCCTTTTGGTGGCCTATATAATCAGCCTACATTTTCGACTGCAAGGTGTATGGTTGTACCTGTTCTGGAGAATCTATTCAATAGCCAATCAGTTCAAATAGAAGGTACAGTAGCCAACTCTTGCTTACCCAGCAATTCTGGCATATATCAGCCTAGAGTTCAACTTCTGACCTTTTCCATCTCCCAAAAAGACCTCCGGGCCTAATCCCAGCCTTTCCATCACTCCCGGCCTAAATGGATCAATGACAATGTCTGCAAGAGATACCATTTTCTGCAACAGCTCTCTACCGCTGGTTGTCTTAGGGTCGACCGCGATGGAGCGCTTTCCACGGCAAAGTATGTCGTTACTAGCGGTAAAACTAGGCTTGTCGATTCGTGTAACAGAAGCACCATTATCTGCTAAAATAAGGCCAGCAAAAGGGCCTGGAGCTAGGCCTGCAAACTGGACATACACCTATGAGCGATGCAGGATACAAACGATGGCAACTCACCTCAACTACATTGATACCTGAGAGCGACATGATGATTCATCGTAACCCGTGCTGTCAGGAGGAATGTGATAATGTAATTCCTCGCTGATGTGTATGACATTGAAGTTTATTATATGATAATAAACAAATGTCACGCGCCACCCAAACCTCATGGCTGTCGAGGCTTCCACCTATTCCAAGCTTCGAGTCCACTTGCTCCACGTCGGAATGTGGGGTTCTGTTCGTATAAAGCGGTCATAATGTGGCGAATAAATTTTCATAAATCCTACCAGTGCGCATCGAGGTTCAGTAGCACGATTGAGTCGCAATGCTTTCGAACCATGTTGTGTATCTTGCTACCCTGCTGCCGACTGTCCTAGGGCTTTCCGTACTTAAGCTCAATGGACCACCGTCTCTTCCTCTGACCGCTTCACACCCCTTGCACCCAGCTTTGGGCAGTTTCAGCATCGAAACCGCGTTTTTTGAGGAATTTGTGGGGAATACTTCCGCTCCGAATGTATTAACAAAGAATCTGCTCGAAAACCTCAAACAAAGAACTGGGACTGCGGCAGAAGTGAGAATCGGAGGGATTACGGCCGACTCTACCTACTGGAATGCTTCGCAGGAAGTTAGTCTTTTCAATTTTATTGATTCAACTGGCGCTTTGCACAATACCACGATTGGTCCAGGCTTTTGGGAGTCGGTAAAGCTCCTACCAGAAGGGACAAAAATTACCATGAACTTGGTTAGCCTTACTTTAATTAACATAGGCTCCCAAATTGATATTTTTGAAGGATCTGGAAGACCTTGATTTTCAAGGCGCTTTGAGCGTTGCCCAGTCTGCACTTAATGGCTTGAACCCTGGGCAACTTGATCTGTTCGAAAGTAGCCATCGTTTCGAATCTGCTGTTTCTTTGCTTATAAACGATTCATGCCTCAACAGTTGGAAACGAACCCGACCATTATCTCCGCTTTACACCTCAGAACTATAGCGACATTTGGGGTGTAAGCTTTTCGATATCTCTCCAAGGATGTTTTTAAACCCACCATAGACTTTTGCTAAAAACATATCTGATTCCCTGGGCGTCAAGGCTCCTACATTCCAAATTGCCGCTACGGTTGAGGATCCGTTATGGCCGTACGATTCACCAGGTGCTTCCTCGCAGCTCGACTGCGTCAGCACCCTGGCTGCTGGCGCTAATCGAGATGATGTCGTGCGTACTTGCAGCGAACATACCTACCAATACAGTGTAGGTTTGAGCATTATCTTAAAATACGTAGCTTACAGATTGTTGCAGGTCTGTGATCCTCCCAGGATCAGAGTTGCGACTCTGCCGAACCTGGTGAGTATAGATGCACGCACTCACAGTTGATCTATAAAAACGACGTAACCTAGGTCAATCATACACGTTTGGCTCAGTACGCGAGTTTGCTATGTACTTAGGGTAATCATAATGCGTTTGATAGATACCTCGATCTCTGGCAACCACGTATCAAGTCTATTCGCGATCAACTAGGACCGCATTCATTCGTTATAGGTAAGACCTAGTGTCAGGAGATGAATCAACTAAATTTTGCGACAGGCGAATACAATTCTGTCTCATGCTCCGGCAAGAACAACGTCAGCAATACATTTGGACAAGCATTGTGGCTTGTGAGTCGGTATTGATGTTCTGGTGTTAACTTTGGCTGAACCTTTACAGCTTGATACGACCTTCTATGGAGCGTCACTGAATATTTCACGGTCTGTATAAATTTCCAACGCCCCGAAAGATCGTCAACTGAGTATTTATTAGCATGTACATTCACCAAGGCGGTCCACTAGCTTTACAAAGTAGTACACAGCTCAATCATGGTGGTCCGTTATCCCTTGGCTTGCTTTTTGTCCTAACAGCTTACATATAAAATTTTTGCAGGGCTAAGCTTCTATGATTTATGGTTAACATATTTCCTTGTTATTGGTTGTCAGGATGTTGATGACTCGTTTTATCTAGGTATCCTGTTCAGAATACGAACGGCCCCGTCAAAGTTTTCCCATCGTACACTTCATATATTTTCATCGCAGAAACCCTTGGTCATTCGAAATCATTGAGAGTGGCAAACATATATCCTGGCCGACAGGCTAATGGGTCTTCTATAACCACTGCCCTAGGGGACAAATCAGAGGGACAGCTTGTCGCGTATGGATTCTGGGATGACAAGCTAGAAGGAGGTCACGACTTCCCTTCGAAACTTGCTCTAATCAACATGCAAATCTACAACCAAACCCAGACGATCCCTCGGCCTCAGGCGACATTTGACATATCTAGCTTCTTGAGGAGCCCCCGACGTCCCGTTACCGTTCGTCGCCTCACTGCACCCGGCGCAGATATCAAAGAGGCGAATGTAACAACATGGGCAGGCCAAAACTTTGCATCTGGATTACCGGCCGGAAAACGAATTGAAGAACAGATATCTGGTGGAAAGATTGTTGTTAGGGCGTCAGAAGCGGTTCTTGTCTTAGTGTAGTTTACATAGATCGAGAGATCAACAAAAGATACATAAGTGGTAGTTGGGCATTGCAGATGCAGTCTTGCGAGTTACTTTTCTGCATGTCAAGCCCAGGTTGAATTTGAGAGTACCTAAATACTTATTCATCGTCGATACCGTCCGTTGTTTCGAAGTCCCAGATTCCTCCGTGAGTGTCACTCAGATGCTCATAGCAATCCCCGGAAGACCAAGACTTGTCCCCTGCACCACAAACATGACAGAAATGAGTCCCACAAGTACAAGCTATGTGGTTGCAGCCGTCAATCTGCGAAGCAAAGGCGATTAGAGAAGTCATGGGTAAGCGGGGAAATTATAACAGCTATCTATACCTTGTCTACAGGCGTTTTACAGGTAGGGCAGGTAGTGATCCGCTTGACAGGGGGCTCTGTTCCATTTGCCCCCATGCCTGCATCATCCGCTTGGACTAGTCTGACTGTCTGCTCTGATAGCTCGATGCATTGAGGACATCGATAGCCTCGTATGGGAGGGAGAGGACCCTGCGCACAAATGCGTTCAAATGCTTGTTTAGCAAATCCGCATTCAGTACACCAAGCATAGAACCACTGGCGGTCTGCAAAAGCTTCCTTCAGCCCACCCAATCCCATTGCAGGAGCGTTGTAGCGAGCCATGGTGCGGTGATCGGGAATGCGACGACAAAATGGGCAAGTGAATTCCATGAGGTTAAGGATACGTCCGGGTTCAGGTTTTCCGTACTAAGTGGAATGATATAAATTGATTGCATCCGACCGGTAGGAGCTTTTACGTACCCACTCACGGAGACAGTCCGTCTCAGCCCTCTGCTGACAACCTCTCCTGCCACATGCTGCGAGTAGCTTATTTTTGGGCAAATCTCCGAAGCACAGGGCGCAAGACCCAAGTTCAACCGTTCCCTTTTCTACCCAGCTTTCAACCTGCCTAAGCGCCTCCTCCGGGTCATGAACTGGTTTTGATCGCAAGACAAGGTTTCGCTCTTCAGTGGTCACAACATTGAATACCGCGATGCCATGCTCCGTCATCAGCTTAAAAGCCGATTTTCCTTTGAATAAATCCTCAGCAGGTCTGATGCCAAGCCATCCCATACCGTTCTCTTCAATAAGCTCTTTCGGAGTGGTTTCTGTGTCCACAACGCTGGAAATCTGACTATCGGGTTGACATGCAGGGCAAAGATAGTCTTGTTTGTTCTTCTCGCGCAAGTATACTGGTGTGATTATGCGATTGTGGCAGCGCAAACACTGCTGCCAAGGACATTTCCTTCTCTGACGACAATACCAGCACTTCGGGCGCACCTGGATAGTACAGTGAGAACAAAGGCAGCGTGAGATTATGATTTCACCTACATTAAGTGCCCTGTAGTCTTCCACTACATATTGAGCACGGCAGCTCGAGACGGAACACTCGACCCAGCAGCTTGCCATCTAGGGGCACATCAAAAGTGAACACAAGCCATATCGGATTACTATACCTCCTCGTGATGCCCATATTTCAGTGAGTCCTTGCTTCCCTCCCCAAACTCAACACATAACCCGCAAACGCCTTCACGGTCTTCGCTCATTAGCGTGACACTGCGCCTACATCCCATCGGACGAGGATGAGCCTCGTAGATAAGTATGAAGCAATGGAAACTTACATGATGTGACAAGAAGTACATTTGACTTGGCGGTCACCCACACCCATTGTCTTGGAGGGAGTCCAACCAGTTTTCAAATAAATAGTTGTCTGTATGTTGAGTTCGATCAGGCGATAGCGTCGCATCGCTTGATACACCGCTTTTTCTTCGGGGGCAAGAACCAAGCCGTCGGGAGCCGACAAAAGGAATTTGGCGCACTCGAAGCTAACATTCTCAGGCCTCTGCGTAGAAGCTCCGAGAAACCTCCAGCAATTCTGTCCGCGTAAGATCGACCGTCGTGTCTAGATCTAAACATATCTTTGGCCCGCTACAATCCACTTTGCTGAGCATCTCATCGATTTTTGCGCTTGCGTCGTAGCTATTCTCGAGCCACTCTTGGAGGTTCTTCTTCTCATTTGGGTCTTTAAGGGAACCAACTTGGCGACTAAAAGCATTGAGAAGTTCTATCTGCTCTGGAGATGAATCCTGGCTGCAGACGGCACGCCAGACCTGCCCGAACACATTGTTGTATGTCAGCGCGTGAACATTCTTGTTGATGACTTTATGAAGCGAGGTGTAGACTAGACTCCGATAGTCAGACTCTGCTGGATCTTGCAAACGTTTGGCAAACCTCCTGTCGGGAGGGTGGCCTGCCAAAGGCACATCAACTGCATGAAGTTGTGTGCACGATATAGGACGAAGCGCGACGCGTATCTTCGATTGGTCCAGGGGTGGCGGGAGGTACCCAAACGACTGTTCGAGCTCGTCGGCTGGGCTAGGGGCAGCATCGATAGGGGAATCCTTGAACAAGAACTTATTGACTTTGCCTGCATGGAGGCGCTCATTAGTCACCCCCCCTTGGCCCATCCATTGAAGGATAATTTCAAGTGTCAGACGAGAAATTTCAGCGTCAGATCGAATATCGGAAGAGATACATAGACCACCAGTGAGCTCGGATAGAAGAGTATAGAAGGAAACAACATGGTGCTGATCATCCTCCATGGCCCTTGGGACGAAAGAGAAGAATGTGATATTCATCGTCTGTGCAATGCGTAATAACTTGACCCAATCGGTCAACTGGTCTGGAAACGCCTTGATTTCCTTCTGATCATTTCCATAACTCCGCATCGAGGGGTGATGAGGAGGAGCATCCGTATACCATAAAACAAGGGTGTTGTTGGATTCGGCGCCCCGGACTTCTTGGATGAGACGTATAAGAGCGCTTTTGGCAGCCTCTGGGAAGTCTCCGCCCCCAGTGGGTCTAAGCTCCTCAACAAATTCAGTTAGGTTGGGACTGTTCCAACCAGACCAAGTAACCACCTGGCGAGGTTCAGTATAATCTTTGTATGCAATGACGCCAACGCGCTTGAACGCGCCAGAAATCGAAGTCATAAGGAGAATCTCTGGGATAGATTTGGTAAGTGACGCCAGATCTATACAACTGATAAGTTATCGGGAGGCCTAATGAACCAAAGCTGCATACATTGGCCCATGCTGGCTGTAGCATCGGTAACCACGACGAGATCGTACGATGCCATGGTTGAGGATAAGATGGTGAGCTAAGGCATCGTGGCATTGAAAAGGCGAGCATTTGACTGAACTTAATGACAGATGACCAGCAACCTATCATGAGCCGTGGGTGTTGTACAGAATGATGCGCCGAGTGTCACTCAGAGTCATATACGCATTGGACAAGGACTCGGACGCTAATGACCAACATTTAAAAATTCTCACGTTTTGTATGTCGCG